>JBBGZY010002850.1:0-115000 GCA_037952925.1 Lithobates clamitans
AACTCTGCAATAGAGATCGTCAGGGGGGTTGAATCGAGATCACAATTTTTTTAACCATTAATTGTGCAGCTCTAATATATATTATATATATAATTTTTTTTCATACATAAAATATATTTTTTGCATCTCTCCAAATATATGAGCTAGATGCAGTACTGCCCATACCCTGTGCAGGCTGATCAGCCTCAAAAATAAATCCACGTTAAAACTTAATCAGCTGAGGCTGCTGATTAGCCGATTTTGCAAGACTTCCCTGAAATTTATTGTTCTGGGTTCACAACAGTAAATCAGTCTAAGTAAAAAAAAAAAAAAAATGCTGCTTGGCTTCATCAAACAAGTTGTGTTTACTATTTCATGTCCTATTCTACTGTTGTAATATAGAACGCAGAGTAATTAAAATACTAAAAGCTGTGCTGATGCTAGGGATAGAGAACAAAACGTATGAATAATGTGCATTAGCGTCGAGCAGACAGGACTTGACACAAGGCGAGCCGACTATTGGAAAGGGATTCCCCCTCCATGTTCAGCACCTTGGACAGCGACCAGAGAAAAAAAAAAAAAAAAACTGCTTTCCTATAAATGGCTAATAAAGTTCAGAAATAACAAAACAGGAGCAATTTCTACAAGAGAATGCGAGGGATTTGGTGCTGTTGACAGCAATGAGTTTAAAATCTATTTAAAGGATTAATTTTTTTATTTTTATTTTTTTAAGAACGCGCCTCCCTGCTGGGATGAGAGATGATGTCATTCAATCACTTTCATTCTCTACAGCTGACGTGGATTCCAGTAGATGGCTGCCAACTATATAAGGAAAGGTCATGTCCAGCCTGAGGTTTCCCTTTCGTGCCAGAAAAAAAACAAAAAAAAAAAAACACGTAAACCTAATTGCATGTGCCTAATAATAATTATTCATCATGGTGGTGCGGAAACGACGACGTATAGCGATCAGCACGCTTCGCTTTGGAGGATTATTAATTAGTTGCTGTACGTTATTACATCCTCTTCAAAAAGAGCAAAAAAACAAAAATAAAGGGGGATCGATAATCAGTTTTGCAGGAGCCGTTACAGGCTCTACCTGCTGAATAACGTTAATGAAAGGGCGATTGCGGTTCTCTAGGATAAGGATTTCTAGTGGAGACGAAGCAGCTCAACAAAACACACACACCACAGACAACCTACTAATTCTGTTTTTTTTTTGTTTATAACCAGCAAAACCATTGCAGATCCGTCTTTAAAACTGAGGACTACGATGACCGCAAAATAGGCCGCCGGACAAGACATGCTCTACGCTAAAGAAAAAAAAAAAAGCGCAAGATGGAACGACCGGTTTGCCCATCTTAAAAAGCACGCTGTGCAAAGTTTTCGGGTGACAGGAGAAGGAGCCTATCTATGGGTGATGCACAGTCAATGAGCGAGAAGAGAACCCCCAATTCCATATTAGATTTGTTTATATTTCTGTTCTACAACAAAAAAACTATTTTGATCCCGGACTGGCACACGGCCCAGGATTTTATCATTTCTCTGCGTGTTTGTCAACACTACACTGTGCATGTATAAAACAAACAACGTATACCTCTACGTGTGCAGCATGCTACAATGTATACTTCTGTTTGCAGAACGCTACAATGTATACTTATTCTGTGTGCAGAACGCTACAATGTATACTTCTGTGTGCAGAACGCTACAATGTATACTTCTGTGTGCAGAACGCTACAATGTATACTTATTCTGTGTGCAGAACGCTACAATGTATACTTCTGTGTGCAGAACGCTACAATGTATACAACACACTACAATGTATACTTATTCAGTGTGCAGCACGCTACAATGTATGCAATGGGGCTGATATACTAAAACTGGAGAGTGCAAAATCTGGTGCAGCTCTGCATGGGAGCCAATCGGCTTCTAACTTCATCTTCAATGAAGCTTTGATAAAAAAAACCTGGAAGCTGATTGGTTACTATGCAGAGCTGCACTATCTTTTGCACTCTCCAGCTTTAGTAAATCAACCTCAATGTCTACTTATTTCGTGTGTGGCACGCTACAATGTCTACTTATTCCGTGTGCGGCACGCTACAATGTCTACTTACTCCGTGTGCGGCACGCTACAATGTCTATTTACTCCGTGTGTGGCACGCTACAATGTCTACTTACTCCGTGTGCTGCACGCTACAATGTCTACTTACTCCGTGTGCTGCACGCTACAATGTCTACTTACTCCGTGTGCGGCACGCTACAAATGTCTATTTACTCCGTGTGCTGCACGCTACAATGTCTACTTACTCCGTGTGCTGCACGCTACAATGTCTACTTACTCCGTGTGCGGCACGCTACAATGTCTACTTACTCAGTGTGCGGCACGCTACAATGTCTACTTACTCCGTGTGCGGCACGCTACAATGTCTACTTACTCCGTGTGCGGCACGCTACAATGTCTATTTACTCCGTGTGCTGCACGCTACAATGTCTACTTACTCCGTGTGCGGCACGCTACAATGTCTACTTACTCCGTGTGCGGCACGCTACAATGTCTATTTACTCCGTGTGCTGCACGCTACAATGTCTACTTACTCCGTGTGCGGCACGCTACAATGTCTACTTACTCCGTGTGCGGCACGCTACAATGTCTACTTACTCCGTGTGCGGCACGCTACAATGTCTACTTACTCCGTGTGCGGCACGCTACAATGTCTACTTACTCCGTGTGCGGCACGCTACAATGTCTATTTACTCCGTGTGCTGCACGCTACAATGTCTACTTACTCCGTGTGCGGCACGCTACAGTGTCTACTTATTTCGTGTGCAGCACGCTACAGTGTCTACTTATTCCGTGTGCGGCACGCTACAATGTATACTTATTTATTGCGCGGCACGCTACAATGTATACTTATTCAGTGTGCGGCACGCTACAATGTATACTTATTCAGTGTGCGGCACGCTACAATGTCTACTTATTTATTCAGTGCACGGCACGCTACAATGTATACTTATTCAGTGTGCGGCACGCTACAATGTATGCAATGGGGCTGATATACTAAAACTGGAGAGTGCAAAATCTGGTGCAGCTCTGCATGGGAGCCAATCAGCTTCCAACTTCAGCTTCTTCAATAAAACCTGGAAGCCGATTGGTTACTATGCAGAGCTGCGCCATCTTTTGCACTCTCCAGCTTTAGTAAAATCAACCTCAAATGTCTACGTATTCAGTGTGCAGCACGCTACAATGTATATAATGTCTACGTATTTAGTGTGCAGCACGCTACAGTGTATACGTATTAAGTGTGCAGCACGCTACAATGTATATAATGTATACTTATTCAGTGTGCAGCACGCTACAATGTATATAAAACATACTGAACTAGTCACCTGCTGAGCCAACTCTTCAGAAAAAGTCTATTCCCCTCCAATGCCAAAAAAAAAAAAAGAGAAAATGCCCTTTAGAAACCCCATCAAGACTTTGCTGCCCTTAAGTAACAGTCAACACCGACTATCCAAGATCTCCCCTTTTGCAAGAAGTCCCGACATCACCGAGCACACCAAATAAATGCAACAAGAGATAAGACCGGAGAACATTCAGTGTCCTTAAACAAACCGACACAGTTTCAGCATTTGTTATTTTGCTATTTGTATTTTAATCGCAATCACTTTTATTTTTTTGGTCCAATAAACAAAAAAAAAAAAAAACAACAAAAAAAGCACACATCATCTTAACACTTATACTAGTCCTATAAGAAAAAAAATGCACCTTATAGGGAAGCAACAAAAAAAAAAAAAAAAAAAAGAAGATACAAGGAGATGGCTGGGCGATCATAAATAGTATATTAATTCAACGTGGCAATTAAAATATACTTTGTGGTATTTGAAGTTAAAATGCTAATGTGCCATTTTTCTCAAAAAGCCGGAGCATTTGGGATTGGGGGGGGGGGGATAAAAAAAAAAAAAAAAAAAACACACCAAGCATGTCTATGGTGGAAGCGTCTTGATAGTGCATCACTACCCCCTTGTGGATTTGAAATATATTAAGTGTTACCTAAGATGATCGAATTACCTATTTTTTTTTTTATCACACTGAGTGCAATTTTACAATGTTATTATTTATTAAACACGCAAGCTAATGTTACCGCAAAATTGCCACAATTAATACCGGCTGAAAGAAAACTAATCACCGACGGTGTAACCAATTATAGACGGAGATTTGGAACGCACAGAAGCCCACTATCATCGCTAATCAAAAAAAAAAAAAAAAATATATATATATATATATATATATATATATATATATATATATATATATATATATAAATTTTCCATCGACCACGTATGTAATGATAGGTACACAGGATAGACCCCCCACCCCCCATGCATGCCCACCAGTGTTACGTATGGCGCGCCTCTACATTTAAAGCGTACATTCAGGATCTTAGATATGGATGTTATTTTTTTTATCACATCAACTCTACGCAACATGAACACCTCAAATAAAAGACACAACGATGAAAACAAATACAGCCTCAACCCCCCCCCCCCCTCCCTTATCAATCAATACACTATGGTGCTGTGGCGTGCAATGTAGTAAACTTCATGAGGCTGATTTTAAGGAAAGTTCTGAGTCTGCTACAGCCTGATCCTACTATGGAAACCATCTAACACATGTTCTAATATGGATCAGCATAAGTAACCAAATAACTAGACGGAGGGGGGGGGGGGGGGGCAGTGGGGGGTCTCTACACCTAGAAGGGGGGGGAATCTCTACACAGTCATGCCGGGGATTAGGTTCCACAATGTGGACTTTCACCATTTACCATACTTTCCGGCTGTCTGACGTCGGCTGCTCAAAGGTCCCTCCACGAGGTTGTTCATTGACATGATGAGGATAACGGTGGTGGTCTTCCAGAGAGCCAAGATCAATCAGATGTCAGGGGGCCGAAGATTCTATCGGGAAGCCAAGACACCATGCCAGGGCACCCCCTCCCTCGTAGAAAAAAAAAAAACAACAAAAAAAGCCCACAGTCGACGGAGTAAATAAAAAAAGGGAGCAGAAGGCAGGTGGGACGTCGGTGACCTGAGGAAGCTGGTAGCTAGCTGGAGAACCCCCCCCTTGACCTTAGCAGCTTGGTAAGCAGGAAAAACCCTGCCACCAGGAAACAGGAAGGGGGGGGGGATATTGTGTAGTATTGATAAAAGGGGAGGTAGATATTGACCGGTTGGATTTTGAGGGGGAAGTGATAGGTGTCCCCAGAATGCCGGCAGACGCCCCCGTCCTCCTCCTTCTCAGGGCGTCCAGTAGGCAATCTTGAGTTGGGGTGGGGGGGGGGTGGCAGTGAATGTCACTGACTTGACCGGAGGAGGTGACCCCGGGATATAAACACCACCTCCTGCACTTGAGAGTAGTAGATAAAAGAAGCCTGAGCTAGTGAAAGGGGTGGGCTGTCACTGGTTGGGTAAAAATTGAGTCCCTCTTGAGTTCGTCGGAGACCCCTTCCGTCCGCTGATTGGGGAAGCCCAGGATGATGAGGACCCCCGCTCTTCTCCTCAGGGGGTGTCAGAAGGGAAGCAAGAGGGGAGGACTGAAGGTTAGGGACGAGCAGCAAGAAAGCCTGGACAGGTGAGCCCAGGATGATGAAGACTTCCTTCCTCTTCTCGGCAAGGAAAGTCTGGACTAGCAGCAGCTTCAGGTAAACCCAAGAAGATGGCAGATCCTCCTCGGCTGGCTGGAGAACCCCTCCTCTCTTCAGATGTCTAGAGATGGTGGGCAGGTGACCCCAGAAGAACGGAGACCCCCTCCTCTTCTCTGCATGGTCAGCAGGACAGCCTGAGCTGGAAGGAAGGGGTCAGTGATGGTGGAAAGGTGATGACGGTGACCCCCACCCACCTCTTCTCCTTAGAAGGCTATAGCTGGTGAACAGGTGATGATGGAAACCCTCTTCTCTCCTCAAAGGGCTACTGATGGGGAGCAGGTGAATGAAGAAGACCCCCTTATGTTCTATAGATGGTAGACAGGTGACAAAGACCCCTCTCCTGTCCTCAGATGTCTACAGATGGCGACCTTAGGGTGATGAGGACCCCATCCTCTTATCATCGATAGATGGGGAAGGTGGCACCAGGACAACACTAACTCCCTCCTCCCCTCAGAAGGCTATAGATAGCAGACAGGTGACCCTCTGCTCCCCTGAGATGTCTATAGATGAAGGGACAGGTGACCCCCAGGATGATAGTGACCCCACTCCTCAGAAGGCTATAGACAATGGACAGCTGATCCCAAGATGATAGTGAACCCCCTCCTCAGAAGGCTATAGACAATGGACAGGTGACCCCAGGACAATGTTGACCCCCTTATCTCCAGAGATATCTATAGATGGTGGACAGGTGACCCCCTACTCTTCTGATAGGTCTGTAGATGAAGTACCAGGTGACCCCAGGGTGATAAGGTCCCCCTCTTGTCCTCAAATGAATATAAATGGTGGACAAGATAAGGACCCCGTCTTCTCAGATGTCTATAGAACAGATTTGGGGGGGGGGGGCTGGAGACCCCTTCCTCTTCTCTGATATGAAGAAGTAGATGACCCCAGAGTGATGGTGACCCCAGAGTGATGGTGACCCTCGTCTTCTCCTCAGATGTCTATAGATGAAGAGGCAGGTGAACCTAGGGTGATGGTGACCCCTTCCTCTCTCAGAAAGGACAGAAAAATAAATGAGGGGGAGGCAGGTGACCCCAAGTAGGAGGAGGTCCCCCTCCTCAGGTGTCTATAGATACGGGGGGAGCAGGTGATGGAAGGAGCTCCTCTCGTCAGGATGGTGACCCCCCCCCCAGGTGTCTGTGTCCAGGTTGGAGAGGCGATGGAAGGAGCTCTTCTCTTCAGAGTGGTGAGACCCAAGTCTGATGGTGACACCCTGTCCTCTTCTCCTCAGGGTGGTGACCCCCAGGTATCTGTGCCCAGGTTGGAGGGGTGATGGGAGGAGCTCTTCTCCTCAGGAGGGTGACCCCAGGGTGATCGTGACCCTTCTCCTCAGGGTGATGGTGACCACCTCTTCTCCTCAGGATGGTGACCCCAGGTGTCTGTGCCCAGGTTGGAGGGGTGATGGAAGGAGCTCTTCTCAGGGTGGTGACCCTAGGGTGATGGTGACCCTCTATTCCTCCTGTCAGGGTGATGGTGACCCCCTCTTCTCTTCTCGTCAGGGTGATGTTGCCCCCCTGTTCTCCTCTCCTCAGGGTGATGTTGCCCCCTGTTCTCCTCTCCTCAGGGTGATGGTGACCCTAGGGTGATGTTGCCCCCTGTACTCTTCTCCTCAGGGTGATGTTGCCCCCTGTACTCTTCTCCTCAGGGTGATGTTGCCCCCTGTTCTCCTCTCCTCAGGGTGATGTTGCCCCCTGTACTCTTCTCCTCAGGGTGATGGTGACCCTAGGGTGATGTTGCCCCCCTCCTCCTCCTGTGATGGTGACCCGGGAGGGGGTGTCAGTGTCTCCTCTCCTCCAGTGTGTGAAGTAAAGTGAGCCCACTCCTCTCCTCAGCTCTCCTCTCCTCCTGCTGCCTCCTCCTCCTCCTCCCTCCTCTCCTTCCTCCTCCTCTTTCTCCCCGCCGCCCCTCTCCGCCCGCCGGTCTCTTCCCCCTCTCTCACTCTCTCTCCTCACACACACACACACACCCAGCCCGGGACACACACACAGCCGCGGCTCCTCTCCCCTCCCCCTACGGTCGGCGGCTCCTTTTTTTACCTTCCGGCTTGTTCTCGGCAGCCATTTCCCCTCCGCGCGCCACATCCTCCTCCTCGCGACCGGTTCCAAGAGAGAGCGCGCGCCCCCTGTGCGCTGGCGGCGGAGGGAGAAGGAGGAGTGGGGTGGGGGGGGGGTGGACGCGCGGGCACGCGAGGACAGGCCTGGGAAAAAGAGGGCGGCGACGGAGTAAAACTCGGCCGCGCCCCCCCCTCTCACCTCCCTCGAACCACGTGACGGAGGAGGAGAGGGCGGAAAGGACTGACCGGCGTACGCATCCACCAACGGCGCGCGGGCGCTGCTGACAGCGTGGCGCGCCATTGGCCGGTGGAGGACGACGCCCCCTTCAACCCCTCTAAACAAACGCGGTGATTGGCCGGAGCTGCCGCGTCGCGGCCAGTAACGTCGGAGCGGGGAGGACGGCGATTGGGCGAAAGGGGCGGGGAGGCGTGGCTGGGAAGGGGCGTGCGCGGGGGGTATACAGCGTCTGCCAACCGCGGGGAGGGGCGTGAGCGCGTCATGGCCGCGCCCCCATCCTGCTGGTGCTGTCACACGTGAAGCGCTGCGAGGTCGGGGTGTCCCCGCTGCCCCTGACAGTGCGCGTTCACGCCGGGGACGGGGGGCCCGCGGGGACGGAGCCCGATCACGGGGAGGGGGAACCTCGGAGCCGGGCCATGTGCGCGGCTACGGCGTGTGTGTGACCTCAGGAGGCGGCGGAGTGTTGTCACCTCTTGTGCCCTCCTCACCAGCCAATCAGAGACCTCCTTCTGTGCAAAATAATACAAACAAAAAGGCAATTTTCAGCTTAAACCCCTTTTTTTAAAAAAAAATAAAACATTTTAGGCCCGAAGATATATTTTCTGAAAGCCGAGACCCTGGAGAATAAAATAGTGTCACTTCCAAGTTTTTATGTCATAAAATATCAGCACAACGGTTTATAAAAACGCAAAGTTTCAATAAAAAAATTGCACCAGAGTTCATTTTAGGGCACAGAAGCACAATGAATCACCCGTTTTACTATAAAAGACAAGGTTTGCGCCGAGTAAATAGACACCCAACGTGCCAAGGCTCAACAATGGCGCGCTGCCCGTGAAATGGCGACTAACGTCAGTACCCTATATTCTCCATAGGGGGGCGCCACTTCGCCAAACCGCCTCAATGGGAAATATACGTCATTGTTTTGTACGTTAGCCCCTTCAATACCGGCACGTTCACCCACCTTCCTGCCCGGGTCAATTTTCAGCTCTCACCCTTTGAATGACAATTACGCGGTCATACAACACTGTACACAAATGAGATTTTTATCATATTTTTTTTTTCACACAAATAGAACTTTCTTTTGGTGGTATTTGATCACTTCTGAGGGTTTTATTTTTTGCTAAATAAACAAAATAAGACAGAAAAGTTTGTTATAAAAATTGTAAGTAAATATTTTTTCCCTTTCACTGATAGGTGGCACTGATGGGCAGCCTTTATGCGCACTGATAGGTGGCACTAATGGGCATAAATAGGCTGCACTGATGGGCATTCATAGGTGGCACTGATGAGCAGCCTTTATAGGCACTGATAGGTGGCATTGATGGGCAGCCTTTATGGGCACTGATAGGCAGCATAGATGGGCACTAATAGGTGGCACTGATGGGCAGCCTTTATGGGCACTGATAGGTGGCATGGATGGGCAGCCTTTATTGGCACTGATAGGCAGCACGGATGGGCACTGATTGGCAGCACTGATGGGCAGTAATAGGTGGCACTGATGGGCAGCCTTTATGGGCACTGATAGGTGGCATTGATGGGCACTGATAGGCAGCACAGTTGGGCACTGATTGGCTGCACTGATGGGCACTAATAGGTGGCACTGATGGGCAGCCTTTGTGGGCACTGATAGGCAGCACTGATGGGCACTAAAAGGTGACACTGATGGGCAGCCTTTATGGGCACTGATAGGTGGCATGGATGGGCAGCCTTTATTGGCACTGATAGGCAGTACAGATGGGCACTGATTGGCCGCACTGATGGGCAGTAATAGGTGGCACTGATGGGCAGCCTTTATAGGCACTGATAGGTGGCATTAATGGGCACTGATAGGCAGCACTGATGGGCACTGATAGGTGGAGCTGATGGGCATAAATAGGCTGCACTGATGGGCATTGATAGGTGGCACTGATGAGCAACCTTTATAGGCACTGATAGGTGGCATTGATGGGCAGCCTTTATGGGCACTGATAGGCAGCACTGATGGGCACTGATAGGCCACACTGATGGGCACTGATAGGTGGAGCTGATGGGCATAAATAGGCTGCACTGATGGGCATTGATAGGTGGCACTGATGAGCAGCCTTTATAGGCACTGATAGGCAGCACTGATGGCCACTAATAAGTGGCACTGATGAGCAGCCTTAATGGGCACTGATAGGTGGCATGGACGGGCAGCCTTTATTGGCACTGATAGGCAGCACAGATGGGCACTGACTGGCTGCACTGATGGGCAGTAATAGGTGGCACTGATGGGCAGCTTTTATGGACACTGATAGGCAGCACTGATGGGCACTAATAGGTGACACTGATGGGCAGCATTTATGGGCACTGATAGGTGGCATTGATGAGCACTGATAGGCAGCACAGATGGGCACTGATTGGCCGCACTGATGGCCACTAATAGGTGGCACTGATGGGCAGCTTTAATGGGCACTGATAGGCAGCACTGATGGGCACTAATAGGTGACACTGATGGGCAGCCTTTATGGGCACTGATAGGTGGCACGGATGGGCAGCCTTTATTGGCACTGATAGGCAGCACAGATAGGCACTGATTGACCACACTGATGGGCACTAATAGGTGGCACTGATGGGCAGCCTTTATGGGCACTGATAGGTGGCATTGATGGGCACTGATAGGCAGCACGCATGGGCACTGATTGGCTGCACTGATGGGCACTAATAGGTGGCACTGATGGGCAGCCTTTATGGGCACTGATAGGCAGCACTGATAGGCACTAATAGGTGGCACTGATGGGCAGTCTTTATGGGCAATGATAGGCAGCACTGATGGGCACTAATAAGTGGCACTGATGGGCAGCCTTTATGGGCACTGATAGGTGGCATGGATGGGCAGCCTTTATTGGCACTGATAGACAGCACGGATGGGCACTGATTGGCCGCACTGATGGGCAGTAATAGGTGGCACTGATGGGCAGCATTTATGGGCACTGATAGGTGGCATTGATGAGCACTGATAGGCAGCATGGATGGGCACTGATTGGCCGCACTGATAGGCACTAATAGGTGGCACTGATGGGCAGCCTTTATGGACACTGATAGGTGGCACGGATGGGCAGCCTTTATTGGCACTGATAGGCAGCACAGATGGGCACTGATTGGCCACACTGATGGGCACTTATAGGTGGCACTGATGGGCAGCCTTTATGGCCACTGATAGGTGGCATTGATGGGCACTGATAGGCAGCACGGATGGGCACTGATTGGCCGCACTGATGGCCACTAATAGGTGGCACTGATGGGCAGCCTTTATGGGCACTGATAGGCAGCACTAATGGGCACTAATAGGTGACACTGATGGGCAGCCTTTATGGGCACTGATAGGTGGCACGGATGGGCAGCCTTTATTGGCACTGATAGGCAGTATGGATGGGCACTGATTGGCCACACTGATGGGCAGTAATAGGTGGCACTGATGGGCAGCCTTTATGGGCATTAATAGGTGGCATTAATGGGCACTGATAGGCAGCATGGATGGGCACTGATTGGCCACACTGATGGGCACTAATAGGTGGCACTGATGGGCAGTCTTTATGGGCATTGATAGGTGGCATTAATGGGCACTGATAGGCAGCATGGATGGGCACTGATTGGCCACACTGATGGGCACTAATAGGTGGCACTGATGGGCAGCCTTTATGGGCACTGATAGGTGGCATGGATAGGAAGCCTTTATTGGCACTGATAGGCAGTACGGATAGGCACTGATTGGCCGCACTGATGGGCAGTAATAGGTGGCACTGATGGGCAGCCTTTATGGGCATTGATAGGTGGCATTAATGGGCACTGATAGGCAGCATGGATGGGCACTGAATGGCCGCACTGATGGGCACTAATAGGTGGCACTGATGGGCAGCCTTTATGGGCACTGATAGGTGGCACTGATGGGCAGCCTTTATGGGCACTGATAGGCAGCACTGATGGGCACTGATAGGCCACACTGATGGGCACTGATAGGTGGAGCTGATGGGCATAAATAGGCTGCACTACTGGGCATTGATAGGTGGCACTGATGAACAGCCTTTATAGGCACTGATAGGTGGCATTGATGGGCAGCCTTTATGGGCACTGATAGGCAGCACTGATGGGCGCTAATAGGTGGCACTTATGGGCACTGATAGGTGGCATGGATGGGCAGCCTTTATTGGCACTGATAGGCAGCCTTTATGGGTACTGATTGGCCGCACTGATGGGCAGTAATAGGTGGCACTGATGGGCAGCATTTATGGGCACTGATAGGTGGCATTGATGGGCACTTGTTGGCAGCACGGATGGGCACTGATTGGCTGCACTGATGGGCACTAATAGGTGGCACTGATGGGCAGCCTTTATTGGCACTGATAGGCAGCACTGATGGGCACTAATAGGTGGCACTGATGGGCAGCCTTTATGGGTACTGATAGGTGGCACGAATGGGCAGCCTTTATTGGCACTGATAGGAAGCACGGATGGGCACTGATTGGCCACACTGATGGACACTAATAGGTGGCACTGATGGGCAGCCTTTATGGGCACTGATAGGTGGCATAGATGGGCAGCTGTCCCGAGATTGTTTTACTTTTTGCTATAATACATATCCCCAAATTAAAAAAAAAAGAAAAAATAATTTCTTCCTCGGTTTAGGCCAATATCTATTCTTCTACATATTTTTGGTTAAAAAAAAATCGCAATTAGCGTAATATATGATTGGTTTGCGCAAAAGTTATAGCATCTACAAAATAGGGGATAGAATTATGGCATTTTTATTATATTTTTTTTCTTTTCTTTCTTTGAGCAGCCTTTTTAGGCACTGATAGGCAGCATTGATGGGCACTAATAGGCAGCATGGATGGGCACTAATAGGCAGCATGGATGGGCACTGATTGGCCGCACTGATAGGCACTAATAGGTGGCACTGATGGGCAGCCTTTATGGACACTGATAGGTGGCACGGATGGGCAGCCTTTATTGGCACTGATAGGCAGCACAGATGGGCACTGATTGGCCACACTGATGGGCACTAGTAGGTGGCACTGATGGGCAGCCTTTATGGGCACTGATAGGTGGCATTGATGGGCACTGATAGGCAGCACGGATGGGCACTGATTGGCCGCACTGATGGCCACTAATAGGTGGCACTGATGGGTAGCCATTATGGGCACTGATAGGCAGCACTGATGGGACCTAATAGGTGACACTGATGGGCAGCCTTTATAGACACTGATAGGTGGCACGGATGGGCAGCCTTTATTGGCACTGATAGGCAACACAGATGGGCACTGATTGACCACACTGATGGGCACTAATAGGTGGCACTGATGGGCAGCCTTTATGGGCACTGATAGGCAGCACTGATAGACATTAATAGGTGGCACTGATGGGCAGCCTTTATGGGCACTGATAGGTGGCATGGATGGGCAGCCTTTATTGGCACTGATAGGCAGTATGGATGGGCACTGATTGGCCACACTGATGGGCAGTAATAGGTGGCACTGATGGGCAGCCTTTATGGGCATTAATAGGTGGCATTAATGGGCACTGATAGGCAGCATGGATGGGCACTGATTGGCCGCACTGATGGGCACTAATAGGTGGCACTGATGGGCAGCCTTTATGGGCACTGATAGGTGGCATGGATGGGCAGCCTTTATTGGCACTGATAGGCAGAATGGATGGGCACTGATTGGCCACACTGATGGGCAGTAATAGGTGGCACTGATGGGCAGCCTTTATGGGCATTGATAGGTGGCATTAATGGGCACTGATAGGCAGCATGGATGGGCACTGATTGGCCACACTGATGGGCACTAATAGGTGGCACTGATGGGCAGCCTTTATGGGCACTGATAGGTGGCACTGATGGGCAGCCTTTATAGGCACTGATAGGCAACACTGATGGGCACTAATAGGTGACACTGATGGGCAGCCTTTATGGGCACTGATAAGTGGCACGGATGGGCAGCCTTTATTGGCACTAATAGGCAGCACAGATGGACACTGATTGGCCACACTGATGGGCACTAATACGTGGCACTGATGGGCAGCCTTTATGGGCACTGATAGGTGGCATTGATGGGCACTGATAGGCAGCACGGATGGGCACTGATTGGCTGCACTGATGGGCACTAATAGGTGGAACTGATGGGCAGCCTTTATGGGCACTGATAGGCAGCACTGATGGGCACTAATAGGTGGCACTGATGGGCAGCCTTTATGGGCACTGATAGGTGGCATGGATGGGCAGCCTTTATTGGCACTGATAGGCAGTACGGATGGGCACTGATTGGCCGCACTGATGGGCAGTAATAGGTGGCACTGATGGGCAGCCTTTATGGGCATTGATAGGTGGCATTAATGGGCACTGATAGGCAGCATGGATGGGCACTGATTGGCCGCACTGATGGGCACTAATAGGTGGCACTGATGGGCAGCCTTTATGGGCACTGATAGGTGGCATGGATGGGCAGCCTTTATGGGCACTGATAGGCAGCACTGATGGGCACTGATAGGCCACACTGATGGGCACTGATAGGTGGAGCTGATGAGCATAAATAGGCTGCACTGATGGGCATTGATAGGTGGCACTGATGAGCAGCCTTTATAGGCACTGATAGGTGGCATTGATGGGCAGCCTTTATGGGCACTGATAGGCAGCACTGATGGGCACTAATAGGTGGCACTTATGGGCACTGATAGGTGGCATGGATGGGCAGCCTTAATTGGCACTGATAGGCAGCCTTTATGGGCACTGATTGGCCGCACTGATGGGCAGTAATAGGTGGCACTGATGGGCAGCATTTATGGGCACTGATAGGTGGCATTGATGGGCACTGATAGGCAGCACGGATGGGCACTGATTGGCCGCACTGATGGGCACTAATAGGTGGCACTGATGGGCAGCCTTTATGGGCACTGATAGGCAGCACTGATGGGCACTAATAGGTGGCACTGATGGGCAGCCTTTATGGGTACTGATAGGTGGCACGAATGGGCAGCCTTTATTGGCACTGATAGGCAGCACGGATGGGCACTGATTGGCCACACTGATGGACACTAATAGGTGGCACTGATGGGCAGCCTTTATGGGCACTGATAGGTGGCATAGATGGGCAGCTGTCCCGAGATTGTTTTACTTTTTGCTATAATACATATCCCCAAATTTAAAAAAAAGAAATAATAATTTCTTCCTCGGTTTAGGCCAATATCTATTCCTCTACATATTTTTGGTAAAAAAAAAAAAAAAAACGCAATAAGCGTAATATATGATTGGTTTGCGCAAAAGTTATAGCATCTACAAAATAGGGGATAGAATTATGGCATTTTTATTATATTTTTTTTTCTTTTCTTTCTTTGAGCAGCCTTTTTAAGGCACTGATAGGCAGCATTGATGGGCACTAATACGTGGCACTGATGGGCAGCCTTTATGGGCACTGATAGGTGGCATGGATGGGCAGCCTTTATTGGCACTTATAGGCTGCCCAAAGAAGAGACTAAAAAGAATATAACCATTTCCTAAAATTCAAATAGAATCAATTCAAATTTGAATACAATAGAAAAGAATAGATTAGAATAGAATAGAAAACAACAGAATAGTATAAAAAAAAACAATAGAATAGAAAGAATATGACCATCTTCCGAAATTCAAATTTTGAATAGAATAGACTTGAATTTGAATAGAATAAAAAATAAAAAAATAGAATAGAATAAGCAAATAAAAAAAGAATATAATTTAAAAAAACAATAGAATAGAAAGAATATAACCATTTCCCAAAATTTAAATAGAATCAGTTCGAATTTGAATAGAATATGAAGATGGTTATATTAATTCTATTCTGTTATATTCTGTTGTTTTTTTCTATACTATTGTGTTATTTTCTATTCTATTCTGCTCTATTCTATTCTTTTCTATTCTATTTAAATTCAAATTGATTCTATTTGAATTTTCGAAAATGGTTGTATTATTTATATTCTATTCTATTGTTTTTTTTAATTCTATTGTTTTCTATTCTATTCGAATTGTAGAAGATGGTTATAATCTTTCTTTTGTATTCTACTTTTTTTTCTATTCTATTCTATTCCATTCTATTTTGTTCTTTTATTTCCTATCCTAGTTTGTTCTGTTTTACTCTATTATATTATATTATATTCTTTTATTGTCTGTTATATTCTTTTCTATGCTATTCAGTTCTTTTTCTTTTCCATTCCTTTATTTTCTATTCCATTTTTATTCTCTTTGGAAATTGTAAAGTTTTTTGAATTCGAAAACTATTCAAATTTGATTTGAAAAACTTTTTGAACCGATCCATAAACGAAACGAATTCCGAAAACAAATTAAACAAATTAAACAAATTTAACTAAACTGATTTATGTAAATAACTATTTTTTTAGTCTATTCTATTCCATTCTATTTTTGTCTTTTATTTTCTATCCTATTTTGTTCTGTTTTACTCTATTATATTATGTTCTTTTATTTTCGGTTATATTCTTTTCTATGCTATTCAATTTTTTTTTCTACTCAATTCCTTTATCTTCTATTCTTTTTTATTGTCTTTGGAAATTGGAAAACAATGCCATGCAACCTTGTTTCAGGGTTGAGAGCATCTATTGCCTCAGAGTTGGAAGCTTCTCCTGTCTTATGGTTGGGAGCTTCTGCTGCTCCTGCATAACCCCAGGTACTTACCACACTCTTCACAATAGTCCTACTGGTCACACTGAGAAAGCAGTTCTGATATAATTATCAGGTCTTCCCTATCACTTTGACGGTCATTCAGGCTCTCCTGCCTCAGAGTTGTGGGTTTCTCTTCTTTCATGGTTGGGAGTGTCTGCTTCCTCAAGGCTGGAGCTTCTGTTGCTTCAGGGTTGAGAGCATCTCCTGCCTTGGGGTTGGGGGCTTCTCCAGCCTCAGGGATGGAACCCTTTCTTGCTTCAGGGTTGAGATTCTCTCCTGCCTCAGGGTTGGCAGTCTCTCCTGCCTGAGGATTGCGAGTCTCTCTTGCCCAGGGTTGGAATCCCCTCTTTTCTTAGGGTTAGACGCTTCTCCTGCCTCAGGGTTGGGAGCTTCTCCTGCCTCATGGTTAGATGTTTTTCTGGTGTCAGGGTTGGGAGCCTCTCCTGCTTTAGAGTTGGGTTTTTCACCTTTGTCATGGTTGGGAACTTCTGCAGCCTCAGAATTGGGAGCCTCTCCTGCTTTAGTGTTGGAATCCTCTCCTGCATCAGGATTGGAAGCCTCACCTGCTTGAGGGTTGGGAGCTCCTCCTGGTTCAGGTTTGGAAGTCTCTTCTGCCTCAGAGTTTGGAGTCTCTCCTGCCTCAGGATTGGGAATCTCCCCTGCCTCAGAGTTGGAAGCTTCTCCTGTCTTAGGGTTGGGAGCTTCTGCTGCCCCTGCATCACCCCAGGTACTTACCATACCCTTCAGAATAGTCCTACTGGTCACACTGGGAAAGCAATTCTCCTGATATAATTATCAGGTCTTCCCTATCACTTTAACAGTCAATCAGGCTCTCCTGCCTCAGAGTTTTGAGTTTCTCCTGTCTCATGGTTAGGAGCTTCTGCTTCCTCAGGTCTGGAGCTTCTGTTGCTTCAGGGTCGAAAGGATCTCCTGTCTTAGGGTTGGGGGCTTCTCCGGCCTCAGGCATGGAATCCTTTCTTCTTCATGGTTGAGATTTTCTCCTGCCTCAGGGTGGGAAGTCTCTCCTGCCTCAGGGTTGGGAGCCTCTCCTGCTTCAGAGTTGGGTTTTTCACCTTTCTCATGGTTTGGAACTTCTGCAGCCTCAGAATTGGGAGCCTCTCCTGCTTTAGGGTTGGAATCCTCTCCTGCTTCAGGATTAGAAGCCTCACCTGCTTGAGGGTTGGGAGATCCTCCTGCTTCAGGGTTGGAAATCTCTCCTGCTTCAGAGTTGGAAGCTTCTTCTGTCTTAGGGTTGGGAGCTTCTGCTGCCCCTGCATCACCCCAGGTACTTTCTGTACTCTGCAGAACAGTCCTGCTGATCACACTGGGAAAGCAGTTCTCCTGATATAATGCCCAGGGCTTCCCCATCACTTTGACAGTTAATCAGGCTCTCCTGTCTCAGTTGAGGAAGCCTCTCATTCCTTAAGGTTGGGTGCTTCACCTGTGTCAGGGTTGGGAGTTTCTCCTGCCTGAGAGTTGTAAGCATCTCCTTCTTCAGGTTTTCTGAGGGTTAGGAATTTCTCTGGTGTCAGGGTGGGAGCCTCTTTTGCTTCAGAGCTGGGTTTTGCACCTTTCTCATGGTTGGGAGCTTCTGCAGCCTCAGAATTATGAGCCTCTCCTGCTTCAGAGTTGGGATCATCTTCTGCTTCAGGATTAGAAGCCTCATCTGCTTGAGGGTTGGGAGCTTCTCCTTCTTCAGGGCAGAAAGTCTCTCCTGCCTCAGGATTGGGAACCTCCCCTGCCTCAGAGTTGGGATCCTCTCCTCTTATTCGTCTGGTGAATAAGGTGACGATGATGTTATCAAGGCGCTGTGTAATGTGTAATTTTTATGCATCAGCTGGAAGATAGACAGTTGTATGTTGAAGATACCGCTGCGCACCTAAGCATGAATCATGTCTCTGTCTAGTCATGTGTGCAAGCCTTGGCACAAAATGTTTGCCCGTTTTATGATTCAAGCTGGTATTTTACATAACACACTTAAATATTGTCAATTTATTGCATGGACATGCTTGCTGCTAATCGCATTTCTATTCATTTATAAAATATTCAAGCAGAGCGATATTGTATTACTGTCTACATAAAGGAAGGTGAATACTGGCTTAAGGCTTCATTCACACCTAAACGTTTGTATGCACGCTTTTGAGCGTAAGCCGTGTTTTTAAACCGCTTTTGAGCTTTGGCGTTTTTTTATTAATACAATCGGTTTCATCATTTGTTGCTATGTTTTCAGCTTTTTCACCTGCTCTTATTAATTATTTATTTATTATTATTATTATTATTGTTATTATTATTGTATTCAATTTTTTACTTTTTTTAAGGGGCTAAGGGTTAGGGGTCAATATTAGGGGTTAGGATTTGGGTTAGGGATTAATATTAATAGGTCAATATTAGGGGTTAGGATTTGGGTTAGGGATTAATATTAGGGGTTAATATAAGTGTTTGGATTAGGGGTTAATATTAGGGTTAGGGGTTAGGATTAGGGTTATGGAACAATATTAGGGTTAGGAGTTAATATTAGGGTCAGGGATCAATTTTAGGGTTAGGGGTTAGGATTAGAGTTATGGGTTAGGATTTGGTGGTTAATATTAGGGTTAGGGTTTAGGATTAGGGTATGGATCAATACCAGGGTCAGGAGTTAATATTAGGGTTAGGAGTTACTATTAGGGTTAAGGGTTAGGATTAGGGTTATGGGTTAGGATTGGCGGTTAATATTAGGGTTAGGGTTTAGAATTAGGGTATGGATCAATATTAGGGCCAGGAGTTAATATTAAGGCTAGGAGTTAATATTAGGATTAGGGATTAGGGTTATGAGTTAGGATTGGGGGTTAATATTAGGTTTAGGGTTTGGGATTAGGGTATAGACCAATATTAGGGTCAGGAATTAATATTAGAGTTAGACGTTAATAGTAGGGTTAGGGGTTAGGATTAGGGTTATGGGTTAGGATTGGGGGTTAATATTAGGTTTAGGGTTTGGGTTTAGGGTATGGACCAATATTAGGGCCAGGAGTTAATATTAGGGTTAGACGTTAATATTAGGGTTAGGGGTTAGGATTAGGGCTATGGGTTAGGATTGGGGGTTAGCATTAGGGTCAGGGTTTAGGATTAGGGTATGGACCAATATTAGGGTCAGGAGTTAATATTAGGGTTAGAAGTTAATAGTAGGGTTAGGGGTTAGAATTAGGGTTATGGGTTAGGATTGGGGGTAAATATTAGGGTTAGGGGTTAGGATTAGGGTATGGACCAATATTAGGGTCAGGAGTTAATATTAGGGTTAGAAGTTAATAGTAGGGTTAGGGGTTAGGATTAGGGTTATGGGTTAGGATTGGGGGTAAATATTAGGTTTAGGGGTTAGGATTAGGGTATGGGCCAATATTAGGGTCAGGAGGTAATATTAGGGTTAGGAGTTAAAGGATTTTTTTTAAAAAAAAACAAACATGTCATACTTACCTCCACTGTGCAGCTCGTTTTGCACAGAGTGGCCCCGAACCTGGTCTTCTGGGGTCCCTCGGTGGCTGTCTCGGCTCTCCCCTGCAAGGACTCAACACCTTCATGCGAGCTCCCTCGCATGGTGTTGAGTGCTTGCGGGTGCGCTACCGTGATACATCCGGCAGCCATAGCCTCTCATTGCATCACTCGGCCCCGCCCCCAGCGCGCCGCGTCATTGGATGTGATTGACAGCAGCGCGAGCCAATGGCTGCACTGCTTTCAATCCATCCACTGCAACCAATCAACGGCCAGGCTGAGCGGCGAAGAGGATGTCGGGGGCAAGCGCAGGACTTTCGAGGGGTCAGGTAAGTAAAACGGGGGGGCTGGGGGGGCTGGGGGGGCCAGTATTGTCGGATGTTTTTTCATCTTAATGCATAGAATGCATTAAGGTGAAAAAACTTTTACCTTTACAACACCTTTAATATTAGGGTTGGGGGTTAAGATTAAGGTATGGGTCAATATTAGGGTTAGGAATTTATATTAGGATTAGGGGTTAATATTCAGGTTAGGGGTTAATCTTAGGGGTTAGGATTAGGGTTCTGGGCCAGTATTAGGGTTAGGGGTCAATATTAGGTTTAATATTAGGGTTAGGGGTTAGGAATAGGGGTTACTATTAGGGTTAGGTGTTAGGATTAGGGTATGGGGCAATATTAGGGTCAGGAGTTAATATTAGGTTTAGGAGTTAATATTAGGTTTAGGGGTTAGAATTAGGGTTAGGATTGGGGGTTAATATTAGGGTTAGGGGTTAAGATTAGGGATTAATATTAGCATTAGGGGTTAGGATTGGGGGTTAATACTAAGGTTATGGGGTTAGGATTAGGGATATGGGCCAATATTAGGGTTAGGAGTTAATATTAGGGTTAGGGGTTAGGATTAGGGGTTAATATTAGGGTCAGGGGTCAATATTAGGGTTAGGGGTTAGGATTAGGGGTTAATATTAGGGTTAGGGGTTAGGATTAAGGTATGGGCCAATATTAGGGTCAGGAGTTACTATTAAGGTTAGGGTTAGGAGTTATGATTGGGGGTTAATATTAGGGTTAGGGGTTAGGATTAGGGTATGGGCCAGTTTTAGGGTTAGGAGTTAATATTAGGGTTAAGGGTTATTATTAGCTTTAGGGTTAGGGGTAATATTCAGGTTAGGGGTTAGGATTAGGGGTTAATATTAGGGTTAGGATTAGGGTTATGGGCCAATGTTAGAGTTAGGAATTATTAGAGTTAGGGGTCAATATTAGGGTTAGGGGTTAATATTAGGGTTAGGAGCTATTGTTAGGGGTTAATATTAGGGTTAGGGATTTGGATTAGGGGTTAATATTAGGGTTAGGGGTTAGGATTAGGGGTTAATATTATGGTTAGAATTGAGGTCATTGGCCAATATTAGGGTTAGGAGTTAATATTAGGGTTAGGGGTCAATATTAGGGTTAGGGGTTAGGATTAGGGGTTAATATTAGGGTAGGATTGGGGTCATGGGCCAATATTAGGGTTAGGATTTAATATTAGGGTTAGGGGTCAGTATTAGGGTTAGGGGTTAGGATTAGGGTTAGAGGTCAATGTTGGCTGATATTAGGGTTAGGGTCTTTTAATTCAATTTTTATTATTTATTTTGAATAAATGAATGCACTTGAGCAGAAAAATGCTCAAAAACGCCTAATTCATGCACTTCCATGGATTTCTATGGAAAAAAAATGCTTAGGGAAAAGGTATCACTGCTCCAGGTGGGTCAGATAGTAAAAGTAAAAGCCTCACCTCCAGTTTAGAAGCCCAGGTGCTGGCAATGCATATAGCAATTGGACATCAAAAGAAGTTCTGGACAGCCGCACTCCAAAAAATATTTTGCCTTTTATTCAAAAAAGTATCATCTAAAATACAGGTTAAAGCAGAGCGGAAGAAAGCTTACGCGTTTCACACTGCAAACAGTGCTTAATCATAGCTGTAATTAAGCACTGTTTGTAGTGTGAAACACGTAAGCTGGGCAAAAAAATTTTTGTAGTGCGGCTGTCCAGAACTTCTTTTTGATGTCCAATTGAAAAAAAAATGCTTCAAAAACAAAAAAGCTGCAGAACTTTATTGATCTTTAAGCATTTGGCTTCAAGTAACTTGGAGTGGAGATGTGAACCCTCTCCATGGAGAATCCTCGATTTTTTCAAGATGTGTGAATGGGGCCTTAATTACAATTTTTCCAAATCAATTCTAACTCTGCAATTCTAGGTGTTGTTACACAAATCCCAGCAGCCAATAAAATGGGGCTTATTCACATCACCAATTAGGATCACCGCCACAAGAATAAGCAAAAAACTTCAACTTTGAGGTCTATTTATAAAAAGAAAAAAAAAAAAAAGTTCCATAAATGTATCAGCGTTCATGCAAACATTGCAAATAATACCCATGAATGATTTTAACATGTGCCGAATGGTTAAATTGTCTTTCGCAGAACGACTGTAACACTCTCTAATACCCCAAGAACATTTTATCACAAGAGAAGTGATAGCCTAACAACATTCAACCAGAAAAGAAAATAGCCTAAAACATCCTAACAGTGTTCGACCAAAAATAGCCTAAAACAATAGCCTAACAACATTCAACCAGAAAAGAAAATAGCCTAAAACATCCTAACAGTATTCCACCAAAAATCACTTAAAACAATAGCCAACATTAAAAAAACATTTTAATGTTAAAAAAAAATCTTACAACAATTGCCTTAGAACATTCAATCAGAATTTAAAATAGCCTGAAATATCCTAACAGTATTTCACCAGAAATAGCCTAAAACAATAGAACAAGATAATTTGACCAAGAGATGATAGCCTAAAACAACAGCCTAAAATTATTCAACCAAAAGAGAAAATAGCCTAAAATAATACTCTAAGAACAATCGACCAGAAGAGAAAATAGCCTAAAACAACAGCCAAACATTATTCAACCAGAAGAGAAAATAACCTAAGATAATACTCTAAGAACAATCGACCAGAAAGAAAATAGGATAAAACCATAGCCTAACAACATTCGACCAGAGGAGAAAATAGCCTAAAACAATAGCCAGAGAACATTCCACCAAAAACCACTTAAAACAATAGCCAACATTACATGCAATAATCCACCAAAAAAAAAAAAAAAAATCTTACAACAATTGCCTTAGAACATTCAATCAGAAAAGAAAATAGCCTGAAATATCCTAACAGTATTTCACAAGAACTAGCCTAAAACAATAGAAAACGATCATTTGACCAAGAGATGATAGCCTAAAACAACAGCCTAACATTATTCAAACAGAAGAGAAAATAATACTCTAAGAACAATCGACCAGAAGAGAAAATAGCATAAAAAAATAGCCTAACAACATTTGACTAGAAAAGAAAAACCCATAGCCTAACATGGGTCTAGTGGAAATAGTAACACAATAGCCTAAGATCATTCAACCAGAAAAGAAAATACCCTAAAACAATATTGTAGGAGTATTCAATCAGAAATAGCCTAAAACAATAGCCTAACAACATTCAAACAAAGCAGTTTAACAACATTTGACCAGAAATAGCTCTTAAACAATAGCCTAAGATCATTCAACCAGAAAAGAAAAAGCCTAAAACAATAGCCTAAGGACATTCGACCAGAAGAGAAAATACTATAAAGCTTAACTCCAGCTTTGCTGTCACTTCAAATAGTTAATTTGGGCCAAAGTGGCCCAAACAAACTACTTTCATTACTGAGAAATGCAGCCGCTGTCAGTGCTGTATAGACTCTATGGTACATCATCTACTGTACATACAGTATACAGCACTGTGTTCCTACTGCTGCCAGAACAAAATTGAGTTGGGCTGTGTGCTGCTCGGCCATTCACAGGAAGCCTTGTAATTTTATGATTGAGTAAAAGGCTTCCTGTGATTGGCTGAGGTGGACAGGGAAGTGTCCGTCGCACTACAAGAACACAGCGCTGTATACTGTATGCAGCTGATGCTACACACAGTTTTTACAGCGGTGACAGCGGGTGCATCAATTAGTAAAAGGAAGTATTTTGTTTGGGCCAGCTTGTGGGGTAAATGTAGGGCTGGGGGCAGGGCCATGACGCTGAATTCACAGTCATTCCTCATTCTTCCACCCCATCATTCCACCAGGGAGACTGAAGACATCTTGTGGCGAAAAAAGAGGTACTGCAGAGAGCAGCTCTGGATAGAACATAAGTATTGCAGCCAACCAGGTCTGGGGGGTTTTCATATGAAAAAATTAGCCTACGGTTGGGCGTTAGGGGTTACTAAATGTTTGATGAATCAGGGATAAAATCTGTCCAGTGGTTGTTAGGACTAAGATATAAATGTTGAACTGTAGTTGACATATGACAGTATTTAGGTTTGGTGATTTGGCGCTCAGACCCAAAAACTACATTGTGGGAGGAAGCTACATAGCTGGAGGTACCAGAATATTTACTGAGGGCTCTGATTGAGCAACAAAGTAGCAGGGCTCAGCAAAAGTATCAGCAGGTTGGCAGTTCCTCTTATAAGAAAACCTGTTGTTTTGTCTTGAATGGGATCAGATTTTAGCTGGTGTGCAGAAGCTGATGAGAAAAGAATGTAAGGAAGGATTTCCAGATACTATAAAGTATATATATATATATATATATATATATATATATATATATATATATATATATATATATATATATATACACACACACACACTATATTACCAAAAGTATTGGGCCGCCTGCCTTCACACGCACATGAACTTTAATGGCATCCCATTCTTAGTCCGTAGGGTTCAATATTGAGTTGGCCAACCCTTTGCAGCTATAACAGCTTCAACTCTTCTGGGAAGGCTGTCCACAAGGTTTAGGAGGGTGTCTATGGGAGTGTTTGACCATTCTTCCAGAAGCACATTTGTGGAGGAGAAGTGTCCTGTCTCGCAGTCTCCGCTCTAATTCATCCCAAAGGTATTCTATCGGTTTGAGGTCAGGATTCTATGCAGGCCAGTCAAGTTCCTCCACCCCAAACTCGCTTATCCATGTCTTTATGGACCTTGCTTTGTGTACTGGCCCAAATCATTTGGTGGAGGGGGGATTATGGTGTGGGGTTGTTTTACATGGGTTGGGCTTGGCTCCTTAGTTCCAGTGAAGGGAACTCTTAAGGCGTCAGCATACCAAGACATTTTGGACAATTTCATGCACACCAACAGTCTTCAAATCTTGAAGGTTTCGTGGGCCTCCTCTACGAACTCTGATCTTTAGTTCTTTCCATAGATTTTCTTGTACAAAAGGTTTTATTGAACATAAAGGAAAAGAATCATTAATAGTACAATGGGAGAAACATATAAGTGTGCATTATGTGGATACATGTTTACATAGACTTGATACAAAAATAAAAATAAAAGAAAAAAACGGAATAATGGGGAATGAAAACAGATATCAGAACACAAAATCATGTAACTATACATAAAGCACTTAAGAGGTAATAAAAGTGTACATAAGCATTTGTCAGCCTGTACTTTATCTCCGTCAGGGGCAAACCTCCAAAAAAAAAAAAAAAAAAAAAAAAAATTGAAGATGGAACATGGGAGTAAAAAAGAGACTGACAGGATGGTTAAGAAAAAGAAGGAGCAGAAGAAAAATAGAGGAAAAAAAAAGATGGGAGGAGCAGAAAGGTAGGGGGGAGGGAGGGAAGAGGGGGGGGGGAAGAAGAAGAGGTCCGCGGGGTGTGGTGTCTGTGATCTCATTACAAGGAGAGTAACGCCGAGTCGAATCTGGAGGGGTGGGCATAGTTTACCCATGGTTGCCATATTCGGAGAAATTTGTCATGAGTATCTGATAAAATTGCTGTCAGCTTTTCATTAACCATGGTATCATTAATACGATTTTTAACTGCTTCAAAACTTAGGGCTGGAGTTTTCCATGATTTTGCAATAGTTAATTTAGTTGCAGTAAGTATATGGGATGCAAGCTGACGTTCTGGGCGCAGCAATTCAATGATTGGTTTCCCCAAAAGGGCCTCATAAGGGTCCCTCTTTATAGTGGTATTGAAAAGGTTTCGGAGAAGTGTATACACTCTGATCCAGAGTCTGCATACCTTAGAACATTTCCACCAAATATGTGCCATCGTGCCCTCTTGTGAGCATCCTCGAAAACATAATGGGGAATATGATGGGATGAACCTCGCTATTCTGGCAGGTGTATAATACCATCTATATAAAATTTTGTAAGCGTTTTCCAGGAACAAAACATTCTTGGAGCACTTGGATAATGAAATTGTCATGGCCTGCCAGTCCTCCGGGTCAACTTTTTTACCCAGCTCCGATTCCCAATGCAGATGGTATGTTCTCGTGGGCGGTTTTGTTGAGCCGATAATGGCTGCGTAAATTAATGAAATCAGACCTGGGGACTGGGGTCGTGATCTGCAAAGATGTTCAAAGTGGGTTAGTGTATAAGGGGGGTCATGAGATTTTATAAGGGTTAGTAGGAAATGTCGTATTTGCATATATCTAAAATGCTCCCTTAGGGGGATGTCATGTGAGGAACGTAAAGCCGCAAATGTTATGATCCTAGTTGGAGAAAGCATAGAGTGGACATCCACAAAGCCTTGCTCAGTCCACCATCGGAACTGCTGCGGGTCATCTTGTCCTGGTGGAAACAGTGGGCAGTGCAGGAGGGAGAGTAGGGGAAGATGTGGGGAGATTAAACCTGCAGAATATTTAACAGAGTCCCATAACCGTAGTGAATGGGCCAGACAGGGGCCCATAGCACTAGGGCGATGTTCCCGGGGAAGCCATGGAAGAGAAGCCAAGGGTATCGGGTGAGAGTCTACCACATCCATAGCGGCCCACAACGGCATCTGACTTTTCTCATAGAGATGAGATAATGGAGCAATGGCTGCAGCTATATAATAAGCTTGTAGGTTGGGTACAGATAAACCTTCATTAATTTTTCGAGCAAATAATACCTGCTTATTAATCCTGGGTTTCTTAGAGCCCCAAATAAACTGCATAATCTTGCGCTGGTGTATACGGAGAATATGGGAGGGGACCTGTACCGGAAGAACCCTGAAGTAATAAAGTAATTTTGGGAGGTAGGACATGCGGATAGTAGTTATCCTACCGAACCAGGATAACGGGAGAGCGGACCATGAGGAGAGCATTTTGGTGAGATTTCTAAATAATGGGGGAAAATTAGCTTGGAATAAACCTGAATATGTTGGGGTGAGTCGAATACCAAGATAGGGTAAAGAATTGAGCCATTGAAAAGAGAAGTGTGACTGTAGGGAATCTAATTCAGATGGGGAGAGGTTTATTGACATTGCTTTAGATTTAGCTGAATTGACCGAAAGGCCCGAGAAGGTGGCAAAGGATTCCAGAAGAGTTAGCAGGTTAGGAAGTGTGATTCTTGGTTTAGTGATGGTCAATAAAATGTCATCCGCGAACATAGACAGTTTATGCGGGGTTCCCGCTATCTCCGCCCCAGTTATATCAAAATGGGATCTAATGGCTTCCGCTAGGGGTTCCAATGCTAAAATGAATAGCAGTGGAGAGAGCGGGCACCCCTGGCGAGTTCCCCTTCTAATTGGGAAAATGTTAGACTCAAACCCGTAGTACTTCACCTTGGCTTGAGGGGAGTTATAGATAGCTGAGATCCAGCTCATAAAAGATGTGCCAAAACCAAAGTGCTTCAACGTTTGAATCAGGTAAGGCCAGGACAGTGTATCAAAAGCCTTATTGATGTCCAATGATAAGAACATAGTTTCAATGTTCCTATTATGAGCAATGTGTTGTATTTGGAGAAGACGTCTAATTGCGTCCCCTGCCTGTCTCCGTGGGACAAATCCCACTTGTTCTTTTTTTATTAGGCGTGGAAGGAAGGAGTTGAGGCGGGTGGCCAGGATCTTTGTTAAAATTTTCATGTCGATGTTGATGAGTGATATGGGCCGGAAGTTAGTCCATGATGAATGGTCCTTATCTGGCTTGGGTATCATGACTATGTTGGCGGTCAGTTGGTTAGGTGTAAAGAGACAACCATCCTTGACTGAATTATACATTTTAGTTAAATGTGGGGCAATGATATCCACCATTTTCCGGTAATAAAGTGCCGTAAAGCCGTCTGGGCCCGGTTTCTTGCCCACTTTCAACTCCTTAATACATTGGAGTACTTCTGAGACCTGTATATCACGGTCCATCAGGGATGTATGGGTTTCAGACAAGGATGGTAGTGTTAATTTCTTAAGAAAGGTATCTAGGCCTTGGGTTGAAAGATGATTCGGTTCCGAATAAAGTTTAGTGATGCGGTGTCTAAATTCCTCCAGGATTTTTTGGGGATTACCTGTTAGGGAGTTGTGGCGGGTGCGAAGAGTGATAGGAGAAAATTTTGGGGCGAATGTGCGTAGTCTATTAGCTAACATAGTATTAGGTTTATTCGCTTTAATGTACCATTTTTGTCGGGCCCATCGTAGAGTTCGTTCTGCTTCGTCAGTCAGGCATAAGTCTAAGTCAGTACGGGCTTTATCTAAGAGTTTGCGGTTAGTGGGGGTAGGTTTTAGTTTGAAGGTCTTGGTTGCGGTCTCTAATTTTAATTCAAGCTCTTGTCGAGCCTTTGCCCTTTCTTTTTTCCGTCTAGACGCTATACGGATAACATGTCCTCTGAGGACCGCTTTATAGGCTTCCCACAGAGTAATTGGGGATGGTACTGATCCTGTGTTAATTCTAAAATATTCTGCTGAAGCTTCATGACGCTTTAACTCCGCAGGAGACGGAGCTTGAAATTGACGACCCAAATGGGAAAAGGATATTTTGAAGGGGAAACCCCATCTGTACTTGATCCCCTGGGTTTGCAATATTTGCAAATACGGCTTGAGACCTCTCCGTCTAGCAATCGTGACCGGCGAGAGATCAGCGAACAATTGAAGGGAATTTCCCTGAAATGAGAGATTTTGTTGTTCTCTTGCCGCCTGCAAAAGTTTTTCTTTAGTACGGTAATAATGGAACTTTATGATGACATCTCTCGGGGGACCATCCGTTGGTTTAGGGGCCAGAGATCTATGTATGCGATCGAATTCAAGCCTGTCCACAGGGATCTCCGGAGCCAATTCCTGGAAGAAGGCCGTCGCTGTGCCCTGCAGGTCGTTAACCGTTTCTGGGATACCGCGGATGCGTAAGTTGTCCCTGCGGGCCCTATTTTCTGCGTCTTCTAATTTGTCTTTCAGGGACTCTAACTCTGTTGTTAGTTTTTCCACCTCTTCCTCGTGGCCCTCTAAGACTGTGGTCGCCAAATCCATACGTTGCTCTAATTGGTTAGTGCGGTGGCCTATTTCTTTAAGGCCCCACACTAAATCTGAGGAGAGTTTACGTGAAGCCACAGTAATTTCATCCCTTACAATGCTACGAAATCTTGCCAAAAGATTATCAGAGTCTAGGGGTAGAGGGCTTACCAGATCTGTAGGGAACTGTTGTAAGCTGTCTGCAGGAGATGGAGGATTGTCATCTGACATGTGTGCAGCGTCTTCCCGTTCTGGAGGCTTGAGCGCCATGTTGGATTTCCCTCTGCCTGGCGCTGTGGAAGATTTTTGGGGCTGCCTGGCTTTCTGTTTATATTTTCCGGACCGGAGCATCACCGGCAGAGTCCCGGGATGTTCCAGAGTCCGGATCGCTACGTGTGTTGCGGCCCCGCTGCGTCTGCTCTGTGTCAGGCCGGGTTAAGGATCCCGTCGGCGCGGAGCAGAGGAATCACACAGCCATTCCCGTCGCTCGCGCGCATGCGCCCCCCTTTCCATAGATTTTCTATTGGATTCAGGTCAGGTGATTGGCTGGACCATTCTAGCAGCTTTATTTTCTTTCTTTGAAACCAATTGAGAGTTTCCTTGGCTTTGTGTTTGGGGTCACTGTCTTGCTGAAATGTCCTCCCTCGTTTCATCTTCATCATCCTGGTAGATGGCAGCAGATTTTTATCACCATTCATCCTTCCTTTAATAATATGAAGTTTGCCAGTACCGTATGCTGAAAAACAGCCCCGCCCACACCATGATGTTGCCACCTCCAAACTTCACTGTTGGTATGGGGGTGTTTTTGGGGTGATGTGCCATGTGACCTCCAAACATGGTGTGTATTATGGCATCCAAAGAGTTCCGTTTTGGTCTCATATCACTAGACTATATTCTCCCAGTATTTCACAGGCTTGTCTAAATGTTGTGCAGCAAACAATTAAATAAGCTTAATATGCTTTTTCTTCAGCAATGGAGTCTTGTGTAGTGAGCGTGCATACAGGCCTTGGCGGGTGAGTACATTACCTTTTGTTTTCTTTCAAACAATTGTACCTGCTAATTCCAGGTCTTTCTGAAGCTCTCCACAAGTGGTCCTTGGCTCTTGGACAACTCTTCTGATAATTATTTTCACTCCTTCCCTGGTCGTGGCCGGTTTATGGTGAAATTATGTTCTTTCTACTTCCGGAGTATGGCCCCAACAGTGCTCACTGGAACATTCAGAAGTTTAGAAATCTTTCTGTAACCCCTTGCCATTAGAATGTTTTGCAACAATAAGGTTGCGAAGGTCTTGAAAGAGCTCTTTGCTTTTACCCATCGTGAGATGTTTCTTGTGTGACACCTTGGTAATGAGACACTATTTACAGCCCATCAGTTGAGACTGAACCATCTGATATTCATTTGCACTGACAAGGGGCAGGATTGCTTTCTAATTACTGATAGATTGCAGCTGGTGTCTTGGCTTTCATGCCTTTTGCACCTCCCTTACTTCATGTGTTCAATACGATTTGCCTGTGTCATTCCATTTTATTACACATAATTTCATTCCTGAACTTATTTGATTTGGTGTATTTGTATGAGTAGCAAGGTCTCCGGCCTCCTTCAGCCTAATGAGAACCTCCAGGGGCAGAGATAGCTGACATCCTTCTTTATGTGGTGGGTTGTGAGCCATAGGGGGTGCAAGGTGGATAAAGTTATTGGGCACCAGACACTTTTTGAATGCAAAAGAGATGTGTATTTCTCTTGCAAACTTTTTGGGGGGAAAGAGGGTAAGGGCCAGGACACCCTTGAGTAGTTGCAAGTTCAATTAGTAGACTCCGAGACTTCAATAGGAGGAAAACTGTGCAGGGAAAGGCCTCCAGCAAGAAGCCACATCTGCACATGCAGGAATGCTGTCTCCTATGGCAACAGTCTTTAACAGTTTCTAACACAAAGCATAACAGTTCTTTCACCTTCACTACAACTTCTCCTTGTAGTTCTTCAGCCCACTGAGCTCCCGATTTCTCACTAGACCCACTGATTCACTTTCACTAAATCCCTTGAGCTCTAATCTTCACAGTGGTATCTTCCTAAAGCGTCACCCCCGCCTCTCTGCTGGGTCCCTAGCTTGGCACTCCCCATACTTCTCAAGCTTCACCCCACTGGCCTGCTCAGCCCCTGGCTTGACACACAAGGCTGCTCTGCAAGCGTCACCTCCGCTGGCTGGGTCCCTGACTTGATCACCGCCTGAAGTTTCCTTACTCTTCACCATGCCCATTCGGTGAGAATACTCCGGTACTTCTTCAGTTACTCACTGTGGTCCCTGGTAATAAGGTGGTTGGTCCCTTAGTGGTGACAGCTTTCCTTTTACCTCCGACCACGACAGGTTCTCCAGCCGACAGAACCGTCACTTCTGGTTGGACTGCAAGCCGCAGTCCCAACCCTGCGCTGCTCTCTTGCTTCTGGATAGGCCCTCACTCAGCCTAGCAGCCAGACGCCCCTGGGATAGGCACAATCTCCAGCCTAGCAGCCCGAGGCACACAACACACGTCCACCGAGACAGCCCTCCAGGGGGCACAGAAAATAGATCACTCGACTGCACCCGAATATATAGGCTGTCCCAGCAGGCCAAGGGATGCAAGAAAACCCCTGCCCATTGGCTGAGATACCCCATATACCCATAACCTGACCTTGGGTTGCCCTTCTCATATCTAGTACCACCAAGTACTCGGCCACCTATTGGTAGAAGAGAAACGTGCAACAAGGCCAAACTTAGGGAGAAATCAATAGATCTCTAACAATTGACGAGGATAACTACTCCTGGCAAATAAATTTGTGAGGAACATCCCTGCCTAAACTCCAGGGTGCTACATATGTAAGAATTGCACTGGTTGTTACCGACATGTGGTAAAAATTTTATGTCAATAGCACCTTTAGAAATATATTTACCTGGAAAAATGGTGCCGTGTTCAATACTTATTTTACTCGCTGTGTATATACAGTATCTCACAAAAGTGAGTGCACCCCTCACATTTTTGTAAATATTTTCTTCAATCTTTTCATGTGACAACACTGAAGAAATGACACTTTGCTACAATGTAAAGTAGTGAGTGTACAGCTTGTATAACAGTGTAAATTTGCTGTCCCCTCAAAATAACTCAACACACAGCCATTAATGTCTAAACCACTGGCAACAAAAGTGAGTACACCCCTAAGTGAAAATCTCCAAATTGGACCCAAAGTGTCAATATTTTGTGTGGCCACCATTATTTTTCAGCACTGCCTTAACCCTCTTGGGCATTGAGTGCACCAGATCGTCACAGGATGCCACTGTTGTCCTCTTCCACTCCTCCATGAGGACATCACAGAGCTGGTGGATGTTATAGACCTTGCGCTCCTCCACCTTCCGTTTGAGGATGCCCCACAGATGCTCAATAGGGTTTAGGTCTGGAGACATGCTTGGCCAGTCCATCACCTTTACCCTCAGCTTCTTTAGCAAGGCAGTGGTCACCTTGGAGGTGTGTTTAGGGTTGTTATGTTGGAATACTGCCCTGAGGCCCAGTCTCTGAAGGGAGGGGATCATGCTCTGCTTCAGTATGTCACAGTACATGTTGGCATTCATGGTTCCCTCAATGAACTGTAGCTCCCCAGTGCCGGCAACACTCATGCAGCCCCAGACCATGACACTCCCACCACCATGCTTGACTGTAGGCAAGACACACTTGTCTTTGTCCTCCTCACCTGGTTGCCCCCACACACGCTTGTCACCATCTGAACCAAATAAGTTTATCTTGGTCTCATCAGACCACAGGACATGGTTCCAGTAATCCATGTCCTTAGTCTGCTTGTCTTCAGCAAACTGTTTGTGGGCTTTCTTGTTTATCATCTTTAGAAGAGAAGAATTATCTTTCAAAGAAGCCTATCTTGCTTCTTACTAACACTGTTTTACTTTCTCCATCAGCTCCCCCCCCCACAGCTATTACCTTTTGTATCAATTTACCCTTCCTTTTAAGATTGTAAACTCTAATGAGCAGGGCCCTCTGATTCCTCTTGTACCAAATTGTAATGTAACTGTAATGTCTGCCCTCATGTTGTAAAGCGCTGCGCAAACTGTTGGCGCTATATAAAACCTGTATAATAATAATAAACGGCTTCTTTCTGGGACGACAGCCATGCAGACCAATTTGATGCAGTGTGCGGCGTATAGTCTGAGCACTGACAGGCTGCCCCCCACCCCTACAACCCCTGCAGCAATGCTGGCAGCACTCATACGTCTATTTCCCAAAGACAACCTCTGGATATGATGCTGAGCACGTGACCTCAACTTCTTTGGTCGGCCATGGCGAGGCCTGTTCTGAGTGGAACCTGTCCTGTTATACCGCTGTATTGTCTTGGCCACCGTGCTGCAGCTCAGTTTCCAGGTCTTGGCAATCTTCTTATAGCCTAGGCCATCTTTATGTAGAGCAACAATTCATTTTTTCAGATCCTCAGAGAGTTCTTTGCCATGAGGTGCCATGTTGAACTTCTAGTGACCAGTATGAGAGAGTGAGAGCGATAACAACAAATTTAACACACCTGCTCCCCATTTACACCTGAGACCTTGTAACACTAACAAGACACGTGACACCGGGGAGGGAAAATGGCTAACTGGGCCCAATTTGGACATTTTCACTTAGGGGTGTACTCACTTTTGTTGCCAGCGGTTTAGACATTAATGGCTGTGTGTTGAGTTATTTTGAGGGGACAGCAAATTTACACTGTTATACAAGCTGTACACTCACTACTTTACATTGTAGCAAAGTGTCATTTCTTCAGTGTTGTCACATGAAAAGATAATAAAAAATAAAATATTTACAAAATGTGAGGGGTGTACTCACTTTCATGAGATATTGTATATAACAGGTAAAAAAAAATGGACAAGGCAGACATTAAACTTTGTAAGGGCTTTCACACTGGAGCGGTGTGCTGGCAGGGTGTCAGAAAAAGTCTTGCCAGCAGCTTCTGTGGAGCGCATTAGGAGCGGTGAACTCACCGCTCCTAAAGCGCCCCTGCCCATTGAAAACAATGGGGCAGCGCTGCTATACCGCCGGCAAAGCGCCGCTGCAGCGGCGTTTTGCGGGCAGATTTAACCCCTTTTCGGCCGCTAGCGGGGGTTAAAACTGCCCCGCTAGCGGCCGAATAGCACCGCTAAAACAACGGTAAAGCGGCGCTAATAATAGCGCCGCTTTACTGCTGAAGCCCGGGTGCCACCAGTGTGAAAGGGGTCTTAGAGGCTCCTCTCTTCTCTTTTATACTCTGGAGCTCCTGCTGGGTTTTGCTTCTAGTCCCCTTGTGGAGGCTTCAATTTGTGGATGGACGTTTTATGGTTACACAACCTATCACATTGCTATATTGTTTTTATATGGACTATAAACTGAAGGACTTATCAATAAATGGTTGTGGAACGAATCATTTGAGTTTCCATTATTTCTTATGGGGAAATTCGCTTTGATATACAAGTGCTTTGGATTACAAGCATGTTTCTGGAACGAATTATGCTCGCCATCCAAGGTTTTACTGCAATTCTTCTTTTTATTACTATTATTTTTACATTTTTTTTTTATCATACAGAGTTTATATAAAGCCAACAGTTTGCAGTACAACACATCCAATTTAATGAGGGTTCAGAGCAGGGGAGGACTGATAACTCATGGGGCAATAGGAGAATATGGGGCCCCCAGGCAATCAGAGATTATGGGGCCACACAGTATACACACACACACACACAGTATACAATCACACAGTATACACATACATGTACACACAGTATACACACACACACAGTATACAATCACACAGTATACACATACATGTACACACAGTACACACAGATGTAAAAAAAACACAGGATTTATACATACTGTCCCTGGTTTTACTGAGGCTGGCAACCCTGATGGGGCCCCCTAGTGGCCCAGGGCCCTCGGGCGGTGCCCGAGTGGCTCAATGGTCAGTCCGCCCCTGGTTCAGAGGGCCCTGCTCATAAGAGCTTACAGTCTAAATAGGGAATATTTTACAACTTTAAAGGTTTTGAAATATTTCAGTAAATGATAAACAGAAATAGGTAGAAAGAGAGAATAAATCGAGAACCAGATAATCCTAGTAAGCATGCCTATATATATAAAAGGTGAAAAAAAAAAAAAAAAACTGGACAGGGCAGACATTAAACTTTGTAAGCTGCGACTATTTGTTCAACTCTATTTCAGTCCAACTATTTCCTCTTTAAAGCAACCTGATACCATAACTCACCGGCAGTAGTAACTAATGCTGAAAGTAATTATAGGGCTATGTAGGCAGTTAAATGTATTCTGGTACTTAATTTTGCCATAAAATTTAACATTTACACTGCTCCCATGCCTCGCGTGAAGGCCGAGCACGTCTTTGCTTTTTTGCCTTTTTTTTTTTTATCGCAGCTTGCTGTTTCAGAACCCTTTATGTAAATCCTGCCTTACAAAAAAAAAAAAAAAAAAAAGTCTGCCAAATAAAAGTGGGGCATGGAGATACATTAGATCAAAGGCATTTCATTAAAATTGTACAGGCGGCCCTGTTCGCAGCACAGACTGCGAACAATCCATCCTTGCCCTGAAGAGATCACAATCTAATTCTGGAACGGGAAGAGCTGTACAGGGTAAAAGTAGAACCCAGCGGGGGACCTCTTTACATCTGTAAACTGCACAGCCGCTGGAGTGAACACATCACAGGGAGAATGTATTTAAAGGCAGGGTACATGTGCGGATGGTAAAGTCATGCTTTAGACTACGGGAGAACCTTACAAAGTTGAATCAAAGGTACACTCCAGTATAGTCTAAGAGAGGAAATTCTGCTTTTATATGGGCTCGGGGACACGGGGGTACCTGCTGAGTGGCTCTTATTCCCGGCGTTCATCTCATGCAGCTGATTGCCTTGCTATCCGACGCCCCGCGGTTGCATGTATGTACGTTTTTGCAAATTACCCCGTATCTAATGCTGGCTGTATGTGGCCCCTGAGATGACACCTGATCAGAGATGGGGCTCGAGGTGAACCCTACGCAACTGAGGAACCCAGGGGAATTCCGCCAGCGCCAGTTCTTTGGAAACCGTAATGCACAGCCTGGCCTTTAAACTTAGGTCAGGCTTAGAAGGACCCATATTGGGATCTGTATTATGTGCCAGCCCTCTCACTATAAAACGGTTGGTCCCCAGCAGCCATTTGCCATTTGAGCGTTGGAGTCATTTAAGGAGGTCCAACAGTCTGTGTAGGGTAAGGTGACCAGTGAAATGCAGGGACTCCCTACTGACCACGCCTACTTTAAATGGGGCGGAGCAGCGGCAGGGCGAGTAGTAGTGCACAAAGCGTTATGTGTCAAATGATGGGTGAGGTCAAATGTGCGCTAATAGTGGGAGTGGCTTAAAGGAGTATGGTTAAATAAAACCCCAGCATACTCTGCTCTAGGTTAAGAGTACATAACACAGAGAGCAGGGGTCAATAATGGGTAATGCCATAGGTGTGCCCAGCCTATTGCATTAGGGTGTGCACCCCAAAGCTCAAACACACACTACTAAATCCCATTCAGAAAGGGAAGGGGCCAGTAAATGACATATTTACTGGCCCCTTCCTCCATCCATATCCATCATAAAACATCCCTGCAGCAACAGTTGTCGGGGGAGGAGAGGAGGGAAGCCAACAGCGGGGGCTAGGGCAGTTGGGGGAATCTATGCTGCACAGGGGGATTAGGGTGTGCCTGGGCACACCTGGCACACCCTGTGCGCATGCCTATGGGTAATGCACAGAGTACTGGGGTCAGGAGTAAGTAATGCACAGAGTGCTGGGGTCAGGAGTAAGTAATGCACAGAGTGCAGGGGTCAGGAGTAAGTAATGCACAGAGTGCTGGGGTCAGGAGTAAGTAATGCACAGAGTGCTGGGGTCGGGAGTAAGTAATGCACAGAGCGCTGGGGTCAGGAGTAAGTAATGCAGAGAGTGCTGGGGTCGGGAATAAGTAATGCACAGAGTGCAGGGGTCGGAAGTAAGTAATGCACAGAGTGCTGGGGTCAGGAGTAAGTAATGCACAGAGTGCTGGGGTCAGGAGTAAGTAATGCACAGAGTGCTGGGGTCAGGAGTAAGTAATGCACAGAGTGCTGGGGTCAGGAGTAAGTAATGCACAGAGTGCTGGGGTCGGGAGTAAGTAATGCACAGAGTGCAGGGGTCGGGAGTAAGTAATGCACAGAGTGCTGGGGTCAGGAGTAAGTAATGCAGAGAGTGCTGGGGTCGGGAATAAGTAATGCACAGAGTGCAGGGGTCGGGAGTAAGTAATGCACAGAGTGCTGGGGTCAGGAGTAAGTAATGCACAGAGTGTTGGGGTCAAGAGTAAGTAATGCACAGAGTGCTGGGGTCGGGAGTAAGTAATGCACAGAGTGCTGGGGTCAGGAGTAAGTAATGCACAGAGTGCTGGGGTCAGGAGTAAGTAATGCACAGAGTGCTGGGGTCAGGAGTAAGTAGTGCATAGAGTGCAGGGGTCAGGTGTAAGTAATGCACAGAGGGGGTTATTTACGAAAGGAAAATCCACTTTGCACTACATGTGCACTGCAAGTGCACTTGGAAGTGCAGTCGCTGTAAACCTGAGGGGAAGATCTGAAATGAGGGGAAGCTCTGCTGATTTTATCATCCAATCATGTGCAAGCTAAAATGCTGTTTTTTATTTTCCTTGCATGCCCCCCTCAGATCCACAGTGGCTGCACTTTCAAGTGCACTTGCCGTGCAAATTGGATTTGCCTTTAGTAAATAACCCCCAGAGTATAGAGGTCAGAAGTAAAAAAAAATGCAGTGCTGAGATCAGGAGTAAGCACCACATAGAGTGCAGAGGTCATGAGTAAGTAACACACAGGGGTTTATTTACTGAAGGCAAATCCACTTTGCACTACAAGTGCACTTGGAAGTGCAGTTGCTGTAGATCTGAGGGGGACATGCAAGGAAAATAAAAAAAACAGCATTTTAGCTTGCACATGATTGGATGATAAAATCAGCAGAGCTTCCCCTCATTTCGGATCTTCCCCTCAGATCTAAAGTGACTGCACTTCCAAGTGCACTTGTAATGCAAAGTGGATTTGCCTTTAGTAAATAACCCCTATGGCCTAAATTTATGAAGAAACTTGATGTTTACATTTTTTTTTATTGGATATATTTTATAGCACAAAGTACAAAATATAGTTTTTTTTCTAAATGTATGCTTTTTTTCATTTATAGCACATAAAAAAACACAAAAGAAAGCTCTACTTGTGGGAAAAAAATGATATAAATTTTGTTTGGGTACAGTGCTGCATGACTGTGCGAATGCCATTTAAAGTAGCGCAGTACTGAACAGCAAAAAAATGGCCTGGTCATGAAGTGGATAAAATATTCTGGAGCTGAAGTGGTTAAAGCATCACCTGTAGACAATTTTGTTTACAAATTTGTGCAATTTCATACCATGTTTGGTATCTTTTTACTTAACTTTTTACTTAACAGAGCCTCATACTTTGTTATTGTACCAAAAAGATTGGGCATTTCACACACGTGCAGAATTTTAAGGCTTTACATTTTTGGTATCTGTTTACTCGACAGACCCCCAAAAAATGGGTTTTTCACTGGCATATGCAAATTTACGGGATTTATATGTTTGGTATGTATTTATTTGACGGAACCCCTTCTTTTATATTTACCAAAAAAAAGTTTTTTTTGTGTTTGTTCACTAAAATTTATTTTAGTGTATTTTTCCTGAAAATACATATTTGATAAACATTTGTACAAATACTGAAAGATATTTTAAAAAAAATGCAACAGCCGCCATTTTCTTTGACAGGATCCCTGGTTTCACAAAATAGACAATCCTTTGGGGATTTTATTGTCCAGCCACTGAACAATATTATGTGGCTATTGTCTCTCAAATAATACACTTTAATGTTTATTTCAAGATAAAACCTGCCTTGTCTGTTTCTTTTTCATTGCGACCCAACCAAGCTATTTACATAAGCTTGCCATAGATGGAGCGATTTTCTTTCATGCAACCGCACTGTGTTGATGGGGGAATCCCTCCCACAGAGCTTTTGTGTTCACCAGGAAAACACAGAGTGATTATTGCTATCGGCAATATTGCTAAATTATCGATCAATCAACTCGGGTACAATCAGCCTGCCCATACATGGTTCAAATCTCGTCCGGTCCTTGCTGAACTGGCCAAGATTCTAACCGCCTATGGCCGGCTATACTGTCCAGCCACTAAACAATATTCATGGCCATTGTGCCTCAATGAATGTACACTAATGTTTATTTCAAGATAAAACCTGTCTGCTTACAAACTGTCCAGCCACTGAACAATATTTGTGGCGATTGTGTCTTAGATAATACACTCTATTTTTATCCTCTTCACGCCGCTACCTCTTTGGCTCTTTAAGAGGTTTTAGATGCCGGGAGGTGGGGCATGGCTTAAGATCATGTGACGTGATTGGTTGTCATGGTGGCCATGTGACTAGGAGCTTTCAGTTAGATGCTGGTCACTGTGCCAGGAGTGCGTGCTCTCGGCTCAACACTACTGACCTCAATTCATGCAAATATGTGGCACCATTCTCACCACTAAGGCCCAGGTGCCGAGAGGCCGCATATTTGCCAAGGAGTTAAAGCGGAGGGCCGTTTAAAAAAATAAATAAAAGTCAGCAGCTACAAATACTGCAGCTGCTAACTTTTAATATTCGGACACTTACCTGTCGTAGGGTCCAGCGATGTGGGGGAACGAAGCCCCGCTCATCTTCCCCTCCTCTCTGCGGCCCCGGCATTGTCACTTTGGGCGCCCAGCGGTGGCTTCACAGCCGGGCACGCACTGCGCAAGCCACGCGGCACGCTGTGACTAGCCGGGCAATCATCTGGGACCTGTGACGTGTCCCAGATGATTGCCGAGAGGAGGGGGAGAGATGAACTGACTTTCGGCGCTGTAGGGTGCCACGGAGCCCCAGGAGGAAGTGGGAGCTGGAACCCTCTAAAAAGAGGGTTTCCGTTCCCCCTCAAAAAAAAGAATGACATGCCAAATGTGGCATGTCAGGGGGTCACCTTCCCCTAAAGCGGAAATTCCATTTTTGGGTGGAACTCCGCTTTAATAAAACCGGCCTTGTCTCTCCCTTCTAACTTGTGATCTAACCAAGCTGTTTACATATTGTCCAGCCACTGAACAATATCTGTGGCTATTGTCTCTTAGATAATATACTGTAATATGTTTTTAAATAAAACCTGTCTTATCTCTCCTTCTTACACTACGACCTAATTATGCTGCTTATATTTCTCTGTCCCCATAAAGAGAACCTGCCATCTGCCAATGCTATCACTTAGGGGGCTTGTTACAAAAGTAAAATTTTAATAAAATAAAACTTGTAAATTATAATAAAAGAAATAAATAGATTTCATAGACATTTGCGGAAATATTGCATGGCAGAAAACATTTTCAACTGCCACTATTTCATTCTTTATTTCTGCTTTCAGAAAATGTATAATTATTTGGGGGTTTTAAGCAGGGCTTTTTGCAGCTGGAACGTGGGGAAATGCAGTTCCCGCACCTCCAGCAAGGGATGCTGGAGGGTCTATTGATGCTGGCTGCTCGGGGATCTGTAGTTTCTGGAGGGAGATCTACTATTGCTGGGATGGGTCTTGTGTTGCTAGAGGGTCAATCATTGTTGAATGGGATCTACTGTTAGGGGAGGGGTCTATTGTTGCTGGCTGCTGGATGGGGCTATTGATGCTGGCTGTTGGGAGTTCATTGCTGCTTGGAGGTCCATTGTTGCTCTGGGGTCCATTGTTGCTGGGATAGATCTATTATTGCTGGGGGGTCTATAGTTGCTGGATACAGGGGATATATTTTACTGCTTTTCTTGTTATCATTAACAAATTCCAAACACCTTACTTAGCACCACAAAATGATACTTGGTTTTGTATTCTCTAAAAGAGGTTGTACTGGGAGGTGGGTGGGGGGTGGTACCAATGTACGGTGCTCAGAGGTGGGTAGGGGGCGGAGATAAAGGGTGACTTGGAAGGGGGGAGTTTCTGCACCTATTCTCTGCAAAAAAAGGCCCTGGTTTTAAGCAATTTTCCTGCAAAAAATGTAGATTTTAGCATGTGTGTAAAAAAATGTAAAAATTACTGTGAACACAAAGTGGTGAAAGTCAACAATTACATATAAGTAGCAGTGCTGTCCACATAGGTGTCATGTTTTAGAGAACAAAGGAATTGGTATTATAAAAATAACAATACCTTTACTTCCTTAGGAAATATATAGAATCGCTTTAAGACAAAAAGAAAAAAAAACAAATAAAAATGACCAAAAAATTTTTTAACTTTTTGCTTTTAATGTTAAACGTCATCCCTGTATATGAAAAAGGCCCAATTTCCAGGATGTATTTGCTGAACCTTTGCCCAGGCTTACATAAAATATGATCGTTCGCTGGTCACGTCTTTTGAACCCTCTGGCAGCAAAGAACGGAAGCGAGCAAACATATTAAAAAAACAAAAGTTGAAATAAATTTAGAAAACAAAACCATCCATCACGACGGTTTGTCTGCACCCCGGAGATTTTACTGGATTCTGCATACCGAGAACAGCTGACTCGTAAGTGCAGAACCTGGAAGCGGAGCGTACAATGAGATATAGATCACTGTTTGTCTGCTATTGCGTAAGATAAAAGCTTTTGGCTGTACCTGAAGCTTTTAGCACACGAAGCCAAACTTTTATGTGTCAGGTAATGCATTGCCCAGTCAGAATAATGGCTTACTATGGGATTGTTATACTGCAAATGTGATAATAGACCTCAATAGCCATTCACAATCACCTCTTCCATTTGGTGCCCAATCGAGATTCCGTTTACTGTCCCACATTATCTCCTTGTTATTCCTTCATGTTGGGCATTAAGGAGGTAATGGTTGTGAACTACTGTCAATTTAACCCTTTTCTTGCTTTCAATTGACACTGAAAGGGAAACGACGGCATATTTTTCGGTAAGCGCGCATTCCAAGTTATTATTGTAAGGGTTTACTTGGCACTGATTTTTGGCTTGACTTTTACGTTGACTTGTTTGCTGTTCCCTATTTTTGGTTACTGTACTCCATATACATATTTGCAAAGGTTCCCTCTAGTGGTCATCTTTATATTAGTTAATGTAGTCAGTTAGCTTTATAGAGGTTATTGTCTTAAAAAAAATAAAAACTCTCACTTCAATTTTATTTTTAGTTGTTTGTCTTCCAGTGGAACCAGCTAGCGTCTGCTTTGCGTCAGGACCCTGATCTAAACCTGAAACCTCTGCTATGTCTGACAGTATCTCTTCTTGCTGAGCCACCTGAGATGCTGGACAGCTCACTGGACAACTCCTTTCCCTTGAAGAACAAGGTTCGGGTTAGGGTTAGGGGTTAGGGTTAGATGATGATGATGAGGGTTAGGGGTTAGGGATTTCCCTTGAAGAACAAGGTTAGGGTTAGGGGTTAGGGTTAGGGATTTCCCTTGAAGAACAAGGTTAGGGTTAGGGGTTAGGGGTTAGGGTTAGGTGATGATGATGATGAGGGTTAGGGGTTAAGGTTATGGATTTCCCTTGAAGAACAAGGTTCGGGTTAGGGTTATGGGTTAGGGTTAGGTGATGATGATGATGAGGGTTAGGGGTTAAGGTTATGGATTTCCCTTGAAGAACAAGGTTCGGGTTAGGGTTATGGGTTAGGGTTAGGTGATGATGATGATGAGGGTTAGGGGTTAAGGTTATGGATTTCCCTTGAAGAACAAGGTTAGGGTTAGGGGTTAGGGTTAGGTGATGATGATGATGAGGGTTAGGGTTATGGATTTCCCTTGAAGAACAAGGTTAGGGTTAGGGGTTAGGGTTAGGTAATGATGATGATGAGGGTTAGGGGTTAGGGTTAGGGTTATGGATTTCCCTTGAAGAACAAGGTTAGGACTCAGGGATTGGAATAGGGACCTGTTCCAAAGGTCAAAGGTCAGAAGGCGTGTTCCCAGAGGTCAAGGGTCAAGAGGCGTGGCTGACCCACCCCCACCAAAGTGTTTTCAGTCTACCCCAACTAAGTCAGGGAATGAACAAGTTGGGGAATGAACAAGTCGGGGAACTGTGGCCCCCGGGGGCCAGATGCAGCCCTTTGCTCGCTTTTATCCGGCCCTTGAGGTACTATTTTATCCACTGATACAAATAATGGGGCATAATCCCCCCCCCCCCCGACAACAATGAATGGACACAATCCCCCCACTGACACCAATGAACGGGCACAGTTCCTCCCAATGACACCAATGATGGGGCAAAATTCATCCCAATGATGGGGCACAATTTATCCCAGCAATGCAAATAATGGGACACAATTCCTCCCAATGACACCAGTGATGAGGGATAATTTCTCCCAATGATGGGGCACAATTTCTCCCAACGACACCAATAACGGGGCTCAATGACACCATTGATGTGACACAATTTCTTCCAATGACATATATCATGGGACACAATTCCTTACAATGGCGTTTAGGAAGGAGTGCAATTCCTTCCACTAACACCAATGATGGGACCTTTTCTACTTCCAATGGCCACAGTCCAGCCTTCCTAAAGTTTGAAGGACAGTAAACTGTCTCTTTGTTTAGAAAGTTTGGAGACCCTTGCCTTAGACAATCTTGACTTGTACCTGGTTTCTGGTGATCCTTGAACCCTTTTGCTCCTCCCATGAACTTCCTATTTAAGCCATGCCTTTACCTTCAACTGCCTTCATTCTGCTTGTCATAGATTTAACAAGGTGTTGAGATTTTGCTCCATAGTGACATGATAGCATCACGCAGTTGCTGCAGATTTGTCGGCTGCACATCCATGATGCCAATCTCCCGTTCCACCACATCACAAAGGTGCTCTATTGGATGAGATGTGGTGGGTGTGGAGGCCATTGGAGTCCAGTGACCTCATTGCCCAGTGGTGAGATGATTGGAGCTTTGTGACATGGTGCATTATCCTGCTGGAAGGAGCCATCAGAAGATGTGGACACTGTAGTCATAAAGGGATGGACATGGTCAGCAACAATACTCAGGTAGGCCGTGGCATTTAAACCATGATCAATTGGTACTAAGGGGCCCAAAGTGTGCCAAGAAAATATCCCCCCACACCATTACACCACCACTACCATTTTGAACCGGTGATACAAGGCAGGATGGATCCATGCACCAAATTCTGGCCCTACCATCTGAATATTGCAGCTGAAATCCAGACTCATCAGACCAGGGAACGTTTTTCCGATCTTCTATTGTCCAAAATTTAGTGAGCCTCAGTTTCCTGTTCTTCGCTGACAGGAGTGGCAACCGGTGTCGTCTTCTGCTGCTGTAGCCCATTTGCTTCAAGGTTCAATGTGTTGTGTGTTCAGAGATGGTATTCTGCATACCTTGGCTGTAACGAGTGGTTATTTGAGTTACTGGTGCCTTTCTATCATCTGGAACCAGTCTGCCTATTCTCCTCTGACCTCTGACATCAACAAGGCATTTTCCTCCACACAACTGCCGCTCACTGGATATTTTCTCTTTTTCCCAACATTCTCTGTAATCCTGAGAGATGATTGTGTGTGAAAATCACAGAAATACTCAGACCAGCCCGTCTGCCACCAACAACCATGCCACGTTCAAAGTCACTTCAATCCCCTTTCTTCCCCCATTCTGAGGCTCGGTTTGAACTTCAGCAAATCGTCTTCACCACGTCTAGATGCCTAAATGCATTGAGTTGCTGCCATGTGATTGGCTGATTAGCAACCAACTCAATGCATTTAGGCATCTAGACATGGTGAAGACTGAAGTTCAAACTGAGCATCAGAATGGCAATTGAACAGGTGTACCTAATAAAGTGGCCGGTGAGTGAATGTGCATAAGGTGACAGGGGTGTTCTAAATTTTTTAAATTTTTCACATTTTTTATTTCATTTTATTTTTTTGCACTTAACTTTATTGAGATCATAAACGGGCTAACAAGCCCCTATGTGATAGCACTGGGCAGGTGACAGGTACTCTTTGTACTCATTGCTGATCGCATCCAAACTCACTGTTCCCCGATCTCCTCTACTTTGTGTGAACAAGGAAGTGCATAAATGTTCTCCGACCTCCTGCCTCTCGTCATCCTGACAGCAGTTATTGTGGCCCCAGGAGGAAAGATAGAAACCTGCGAAGGGGGTCCTGCGGGAGGACGGCACCCTCCTAGCGTAGGATAGTAGGAAAAAATGTGTTTTTGGCTTCTTTTGTAGTCAAGGGAGCAATAAATGTTTGTTCTGGTCTGTTCGGGGTTTCACAGGCTGGGAGTTTGATCTCTTCCTCCTGTCTCTGGAAGAAGCTTCCAGAACACAGGAAGGGAGACTCAAATGACCAGCCTGACTATTTATCATGGACTAGACCAAGGGTCTTCAAATTATGGCCCTCCAGTTGTTCAAGAACTACAATTCCCATCATGCCTAGCCATGTCTGTGAATGTCAGAGTGTTACAAGGCCTCATGGGATGTGTAGTTCCGCAACAGCTGGAGGGCCGTAGTTTGAGGATCCCTGGACTAGACAATCCCTGGAGGGGAGTATCCAGCGGGTGGCTGGGGAGGGGATAAATAGTCTGAAGCTCTGGAGAGATTGTTCTTTCCCCCCTTTGCAGGGAGGGTTCCAAGCCTTAGGGGGGCTGCTGCCCCTCTGAGGCAGCCTGTGGACTGTGTAGCTGTTCTCTGATGCCTCAGCTGTGGCAGAGCTGAGGACCTGAAGTGATCTTTCTGAAAAGCCAGCTGTAGGACTTCACCATAAGGGTTCTGGTCTGGAGAAGGATCGTTTCTCTCAGTGTACTGTGTTCAGAAGAAGCTGGAAGAGGTGCAGCGATCCTGGGGACTTGTGCATAATGACCCAGAATTGTGATCCCTGGTGATGGCATGCTTTTGGGATGTAAGTGCCAGGGGTAGTTATGGACTGAGACGGCTCTCGTAGGGTCTCAGAGTATTGGCCGTCTCCCTGTCCTCAGCAGAATCCTGGAGCTTAGAGAACAGAGTCCTCCTGTTATTGTTCAAGCGTTTTGGAGTATCCCATGCCTAGAGTTGCCACCTCATCCCTTTAAACCCGAACACCTTTGAATTACTCAGGTTCTGTGGCTAATTTAATGCAGATAAGGCACCGAGTGAGTTTAATTACCACCTTAATCAGCCACAGAACCTGTGTGATTAATATGTGTTCGGGTCTAAAGGGATGAGGTGGCGACCCTACCCATGCCCTAACCTCTCAGCTCTTTAATACCTTCCCATCTGGCCTATAGCAGGATGACGGCTGGGCGGTGGCTTTCCCAACATGACTGGATGTCATATAACCGGCTGTGTCCAGCTGATGACTGATCAGTGTATCGGCTCGCTGCCGGTATCATGTGACTGCCGTGACCAATCACAGCAGGTCACATGACAGTCGTACACAATCGGTGGCTTCCTTTCATAGCTTCCATTGTGTACAATTGTGTTGCTAGCTGTGATTGGTCAAAATGATCACATGGTACAGACAGGGCCAATTACAGCCCATCTGTACCGTGTGATTAGCTTTGACCAATCGCAGCTAATTACAACAAAACAAACTGAATGAATCAGTTGCATTCAGTAAAATGCTTGCTTATAGCAATGTAATTTATGGCTATAAGCAAACATAATATGTAAATTTAAAAAAAAATAAAACAATCCTGATCCCTTCCCTGGAGTAGTACAATGTTACTATGGTAACATTATATTGCTCTTGCCACAATGTGTTAAAAAAAAAAAATCGTAAAAAAACAAAAACAAAAACAAAAAAATAACAAATAAAAATAAATAAATAAATTATAACTTTTTTTTTGTACTGTCATCAGTCAGTGTCCCTGGTCACCTCCGCACTAGCATCAGCTAGCACTGTTTGTAGTGTGAAACGCGTAAGCTTTGTCCACTCTGCTGTGGCATGTATTTTTGATGATATTTTTTGAATAAAAGGCCAAAACTTTTTTGGAGTGCGGCTGTCCAGAACTTCTTCCGATGTTGATTGCTGTATGCATTGCCAGCATCTGGGCTTCTAAACTGGAGGAGAGGTTTTCCACCTTTGTCTGACCTACCTGGAGCGGTGATATCCCCTTCACCTCCACACTAGTTATATGAGGAAGCTGTCCTGCACTGGTGATAGTATGTAGAAAAAAAAAATTGTGAAAACGTTCTTTTGCTCATTTCTTAATTTTCCCCCCAAAAATTACAAAAAATATGTTTTTGGTTTCTTTAGCAAAAAATAGAAAAAACCCAGTGGTGCTTAAATACCACCAAAAGTAGGCTCTAGTTGTGTGAACAAAATGATGAAAATGTAGTTTTGGAACAGTGTTGTACGCACCGCACAATGGTCATTCAAAGTACAACAGCGCTGGAAGCTGAAATTTGGCCTGGGCAGGAAGGGGGTGAATGTGCCCGGTGGTATTGAAGTGGTTAACGTTCTTCAAGCAATAAATATTAAAAAGACATCCCCTAAACCAGGTGTGTCAACCTCAAATTTCATGGAGGGCCGGATCAGTATTTTGGTTGCCCTCAAAGGGCCGGTTAAAGCCCCATACACTCGATCGGACTTTCCAACAACAAAACCGTGGATTTTTGTCCGAAGGTTGTTGGCTCCAACATGTCTTGCATAGACACGTTCACACAAATGTTGGCCAACAATTCTGAACGTAGTGATGTACAAGACGTACGTGATATCTCCATTACGAACGCTAGTTTTACAAGACCGAGCGCTTCCGGCTCGTCCTTGATTCCGAGCATGCGTGTTTGTACTTTGGACTTTTGTTCGACGGACTTGTGTACACACGATCGGAAAGTCCGACAACAGACATTTGTTGGCGGAAAATTTGAGAGCATACTAGCCAACATTTGTTGGCGGAAAGTCCGACAACAAATGTCCGAAGGAGCGTACGCACGGTTGGACTTACCGCCAACAAGCTCACATCCAACATTTCCCGTCGGAAAATCCAGTCGTGTGTACACGGCATAACTATATATTAGTCTTAACAGAGCACCCCCCCTCCCTTAAATTAGATGTCAGGAGCCCTCCCCCCCCACCACCACCACCACCAGAAGTGAAGCATCCCTCACCCTCCCTTACATCATAGTGCATACCACTACCTTGTGCTGCTGCCACCAAGAAGCTGGGGTGGGTCTGGGAAGCAGAAAGTGCAGGTTCTGGAGGAGGACCAGAGGAGGGCTGGAATCAGCTGGCGGAGTTCTGCTGAATGCTGAGGCCAGGGATAAGCAGAGACTAGGGTGTGCTGTGGCTGCATAGAGAGGCTCGGGATCAGTAGGAGGAGCTCTGTCCTTCTCTCTGCTGCCGACTGCTGAGACGGGATGGGGCAAGACACAAGTTTCTCCGCAGCTGCACAGAGAAGAGCGGGATCTGGCAGAGGAGATCTGTCCTCTCTGCCGTTGACTGCTGAGACAAGGTAGGGGTGGATTTAAGGGGGGGTGAGGCAGCTGCAGGAGAGTTGTGAGGGCCACATGAAATGACCTGGCTGGCCTTGTGGTTGGTACATGTGCCCTAGACTGAGTTATTGGAGGATGTGCGTGGACTGGTGCTTGTGGTGGTGAGCAGCCTCTGTACTATTTGGGAAGAACCGGCTATTACCAGCAGCCCCTATGGGGGTAGCACTAGACATACCTGAAATTCTTTTGAAGGGTCACTTCAATGTTGGATACCTACCCTACATTTGAACCCAACAGCAGCCAGAAGAAGCCTTCAAATATTAGTTCTGGTTGGGTTGACCCTTTAAGAAAGAATCAATTTGGCCATAAGCCATGTACATTATGCTAAGAGGTGTACAGTTGCACGGGTCATTTGCTACTTTACATGCTGTGAAACCCACCGGCTGAAAAGGACAATATACATCTGAAATTAAAATCTAAATTAAATCTAGCTCAAATATTGACTACTGTCTTTTCATTAGAAACTTTGCATGTGGCATTTGTACATAGAGATGTAAGTAACACAAAAGCCAAGATTATCACGACAAGCAAATACCAGCAGAGGTCCAGTTCAATTTAGGTGGAACAGAACCTGAGGGGGTTTGGAGATTCATTTTAATGTAAAACTTCAGTACATTAGTAAAAGCAAGGTCGTCCTCGCTTTGATAGGTTGTCAGCAGCCCCAAGGAACATCAGATTATTTTGCAAAAAAAAAAAACGAAAAAAAACTAATTCTCAAAATTATTTTTTTGAGAGCCGTTTTAGCTCGAAAGAAAACCGTTTGCAACCTGGTATAAAACGAATGCAAGTGGCTTGGATAGAAACAGGGCGATGTTAACACAGGTTATAGGAGCAGGTTCCCTTTAAGGCTCCATGATGTTAAAATAACGCTATAAAAATGGCAGTAGCTTTGCAGTGAGTCTTTCAATGTTTTTTTAACGTTTTTGCAATAGCGTTTATTAGCGTTTTTCCGCGCTAGCGTTTTTTAGCGTTTTTTTTTTTTTTCAATGGATCAAAAATGTAAAAAAAACGCTGGTGAGCCACGTTTTTGAGCGATTATCGACGTTTATCAGCGTTTATGAGCATTTGGCGTTTTTTTGTTGTCAGTAAAACGACCCCTAATCGCGATTTTATGGCGTTCAGAAAACAGCCCATTAACTCCATTGCTGATAAACATCAAAAAACGACCATGTGTGCATGGACACATAGGATAACATTCTATGGATTGGCTAATTTGCTAATGTTTGTCAGCATGTTTTTTTACATTTTCTACATAGGATAACATAGAGGGGAGTTTATGGGCTGTTAAATAAATAAACGCCCAAACTCCCAAAAACGTCCGTTTATGAGTTTCAGTGTGCATGGAGCCTAACCCTTTCTCTGTCAGAGCCACTTTTGTATTTTTTTGCACAAACATATTTAAAAAATAAATAAAAATTGGAGCCTGAGGATTATGTAAAACCCTCAAATGTTTTTTTTTTAAAGGAAACACCCTACAGAATATAATAGCAGCAGTACAATTTTATTTTTATGTCACACGATATTAGCACAACAATTTGTCAAATGCAAAAATTCAGTTAAAAAATTCAATAAAGTTCATTTTAGGGCACGCAAAAGCAACACATTACCCGATTTTTTGGTAAACTGTAAAAAGATGAAGGTTACCCCAAATAAATAGATACTCAAAATGTCAAACCTTAAAACTGCATGCGCCTGTGAACCAGCGACAATCAATCATCAGGTCATCAAAAAAAAAAATCATACAATCCCATATACACAATCCTTCACCCACAGTTGATCCAGAGGAAGGCGAAAAAACCCCAGCAAAGCATGATCCAATTTCCTTCAGCAGGGGAAAAATTCCTTCCTGATCCCCCGAGAGGCAATAGGATTTTCCCTGGATCAACTTTACCTAAAAATGTCAGTACCCAGATATATTCTGTACATTTAGGAAAGAATCCAGGCCTTTTTTAAAGCAATCTACTGAGGTGGCCAGAACCACCTCTGGAGGGAGTCTATTCCACATTTTCACAGCTCTTACTGTGAAGAAACCTTTCCATATTTGGAGATTAAATCCTTTTTCCTCTAGACGTAAAGAGTGCCCCCTTGTCCTCTGTGATGACCTTAAAGTGAATAACTCAACATCAAGTTCACTATGTGGACCACTTATGTATTTATACATGGAGATCATATCCCCCCTTATGTATGTATACATGGTGATCATATCCCCCTTATGTATGTATACATGGTGATCACATCCCCCCTTATGGATTTATACATGGAGATCATATCCCCCACATAGGCACATATACAAACTGTTGTAATTCCTACACCGTTCACCTGATTTGGATGTAAATACCCACAAATTGAAGCTGAAAGTCTGCAGTTAAAGCACATCTTGTTAGTTTCATTTTAAATCCATTGTGGTGGTGTATAGAGCCAAAAAGATTAGAATTGTGTTGATGTACCAATATTTATGGACCTGACTGTATTTATACATAATTATCCCCCCACCCCCCCCCCCAAAAAAAATCCCCCTCAGCACAAATCCACTACCCCTCAAATTTCCACTCCAAGCACAAATCCCCCCCCCCCCCAAAAAAAAAAAAAATCTTAGTACAAATCCCCATCCCCCCTACCAACACAACTCCCCCCAAATCACCACTCCTAGCACACCTCCAAAATTTCCCCTTCTAGAACAATTTTTACCCCCTGCCAAACCCCCCCCCTCAAATTCCCCCACCCAACACAAATCCCTCCCATCTCTTTGTGGTACCACAGTGCCCAGGGCAGCTGTCCCTCCTGCCCACCCCTTGTCCCAGCCCTGCTTACAGCATGTCCCTGACCTCACCTGAAGCATGTCCATGGTTTTGGACCATCCCATCTGGTAGCTTGACAGTCTTCTATAGCATTTTTATATGCTGAAAATTATGTGCAACCCTATTGGTGCTATCAGGGGTCACAGTTGAGGCCCCCTTATACCTCGTAAGTTGAAAACGACTTTCTTAGACTCCAGCAGTGACCCCCCTCATTCTAGAACCAAGGGCCACCCCTGCCACCAACATTGCGAAGATGAGGGAATGTCAAATAGAAGAATTAACAGATATTTCAGCTACAAGACGGTGACCCCCTCACAACAGCCTATGAAACAAGCTGGAGACAGGAACTCAGGTGTGGAATTTCCCCAGTCAGCAAAATATATTAAAGCTGACTCCGGGCAGTTTAAAAAAAAAAAAGAAAAACACAATTTAATCCAGTTATGTATTCATTAAAAAATCATTAAAGGATACGTGTAGTATTGACAGTTAAATAAGCCATGCACCCCAGGCCCTCCTTAACAAAGTGAAATAATAACTAGCTGCTAAACACTGCCCCAGCCTGGCAGCCATGAGGTATCTATAGCAACCGGCGTAATGGGGTATCCATGGTAACCAAAGCACAACCGGTATGGTCTTCATTTCAGAGTACGCTTTCTGTAGCCCCATGGACCATAATGGGTTCTTGTCTAACCAGTAGGTTTAAAGTTGACCTGAACTCAAGTGAAGGTTTTCTATCTTTTAGGACAACCTTTCTCAACCACGGTTCCATGAATCCCTAGGGTTCCTCCAGGGATTACTATGGATTCCTTGAGTACCTCTATATTCTCAAGCTTCTAGCTTCTGATAAGTAACCACTGACACCAATGATTTTTATATCTAATATATGGGAAGCATTTGTCCCACTAATCATCAATGAAAGAACCATTCTTCCACCTGTTGACCAATGTAAGGAGCATTCTTCCCATGACGACCAATGAAAGAACCAGTTTTTCCACTTACCACCAATGTAAGGAACATTCTTCCCACTGACCACCAATGTAAGGAGTATTCTAACCAGTGACCACCAGTGTAAGGATCATTCTTCCCACTGACCACCAATGTAAGGTCATTATTCTCACTGGCCACCAATGGAAGGAGCATTCTTCCCAATGACGACCAATGAAAGAACCATTTTTTCCACTTACCACCAATGTAAGGAACATTCTTCCCACTGACCACCAATGTAAGGAGTATTCTAACCAGTGACCACCAGTGTAAGGATCATTCTTCCCACTGACCACCAATGTAAGGTCATTATTCTCACTGGCCACCAATGGAAGGAGCATTCTTCTCACTGATAACCAATGGATGGAGCATTCTTCTCACCAACCACCAATTTAAGGGTCATTCTTCCCACTGACCACCAATGTAAGAACTAATCTTCCCACTGACCACCAATGTAAGAACTATTCTTCCCACTGACCACCAATGTAAGAACTATTCTTCCCACTGACCACCAACGTAAGGGTCAATCTTCCCACTAACCACCAATGTAAGGAACTTTTTCCAACTGACCACCAGTGTAAGGGGCATTCTTCCCACTGACCACCAATGAAAGGGACATTCTTGCCACTGACCACCAATGTAAGGGACATTCTTCCCACTGACCACCAATGTAAGGAACATTCTTCCCACTGAACATCAATATAAGGGACATTCTTCCCACTGAACACCAATGAAAGAAGCATTCTTCCAACTGACCATCAATGTAAGGGACATTCTTCCCACTGACCACCAATGTAAGGGACATTCTTCCCACTGAACATCAATATAAGGGACATTCTTCCCACTGAACACCAATGAAAGAAGCATTCTTCCCACTGAGACCCTGGCTAACACCAAGTTAATGTTTTGTGAGATATTGATATAGTAATTCCTGGAAGGGGTTCCCTGAGACATCAAAGTTGTTTCAAGGGTTCCTCCATATTAAAAAGGTTGTGAAAGGCTGTTTTAAGAGATATCTCCTCCCAAAAATAGGCAGTGCACTTTGTAGTATGTGAGGATGCCTAGGCATTCCTGTGCTGTATATCTGCAGTTTGAAATCATCTATGACATTGCTGCCTTTGATTGCTAGCATCAAGAGATTTTGAGTGAGATTTGGTGATGTCATTATTGTGCTGCTCATTGTTCTCCTTGCTGGAGAAGAAGCTGTACCTGAGGACCTGAAGTGCAAGGATCTGCCTGCTTCTGCTAAATTCATTCTGTGGATCTGTAATTTCTGAACCTCTCTTGCTGCTGCTTGAGTATTCCCCCACAAGTCATCAGATCACCAGTCTTCAGGTGGCAGCTTTCATATGAGTAAGCAAAGCCCTGCCTCTTCTAAGGTGGTCACTTCCTCACAGAGACACATTGGAGAACATGGCATAGTAAATCAGTAATGGGGAAAAGATTAGCTACAGGGAGGCCCACCCAATACTAGTGAGAAATCCTCTGTCTTTCTTTGGTACAGCTTCCACAGTTCTGGTCCTCTTTAAATACTTGTCAGGGAACCAGTGATCATACTGCCAATGCTCGTACGCATGTGCAAGCTCATAGATGAATTCTGACCAGTAAACATTGTGAGCTGACACATCGGTGCATTGGTGTGCGCCAGTGTGGCACACACATCAGTGTGCATTGGTGCATGCTTGCACATTGGCGCACGCCCGTGCATGTCCAGCCATGGGAATGGCACCAAGCAGCCCATTTAAAGGAGGCCTTGATGTGTGCTGAGCACTAAATGTCCTGGTCTGACCTTCTTCTGAATGTGACCCTGGCTTACTGCTTGACCTCATTCTTGCTTTATCTTCTCTGTCTGAGCCAGCTTGTCTCCGTACTTTGCTCCTGCTACTACTGCTTGCCTGTGCATGTAGGGCCCTGTCCTGGCTCTTGACCACGTTTCCTTTTCCAGTTGTCCAACTGTGGATGGCCTTGGTTCCAGCTTCCAGACTATGTCTCTATTCCCGCTCCTTCAGAACCTGGCTGTTCCACCTACCAGATTGGTCTTCCCGGTCCTATCTGGCATTCCCAAGCCCTCTGTGCGTGGACTGCTTACCACTGCTGAGTATGAGGTGTTCTCCTACCTGCATCTACCACCATCCCTGCAGACCATCTCTACTGGTCATCACCTGGCGAACAAGTTCTACCCTAAACCTTGCACTCCTGTTCCCACCTTCAAGTGTAAGACAAAAACAGAACATTCCATAGCTCAACTCACCAACCAGTCTGCCAACTGACCAAATTAATCTGTCCAACAGTCCACCTTCAGGTGTGTCTGGACCAGAGCTGTAAGAGGTGCCCTCTCACCACTTCAACCAACACCAAAGTACATGAAAATACTTCTAGTATAAGTATCAAAAGCTGGATTTATATTAACATACTGTAATTCCTTGCACAATAGGACCCAGAGAAGGAGGATCAACACTGTGAGTCAGGAAAGCATTACTGCATTGTGAAATTATGTCAGTCTAACACTGGGAGCTTACTGACAGGAGGAGAGAGAGTTGTGAGTGATGAGCTTACGAGTGCATTGTTGCTTTTTCATAGCACAGTGAGCCAGCTGGAGGTGAATTAGATATATTTATTAACTGCAATTTGAGAAAACCAGGTTAAAGGTGCCGTCCAGCATGGCTAAAAAAAAAAAAAATCACAAGACTAGTTGCAAAGAATCACAATTATTGGCAGTATTTCAACTTTATATTCCGGTTTGCATACAGTTTGGATTTAGGCTTATCAAAATAGCAGCCCATGGTATGTGCAAGACTAACTAAACACCATTTATAAATGTTTTAACACAAAATTCACACAGTTCTCATCCAGGATTCACACTTTTTTCTAACTGAATCAATGTAGATAATTTGTGTGTATCTCGGGGATTGCGAACAGGCAGGTGAGTGTATTTTATTGTAGACGTTGTATGTCTCTTCTGCAGTAAAAAACCGTGCCTGTTCACGATTTTTTTTATTTTGTAACTTTAGTTACAGTTTACATCATTATAAGGATTTTTTGCAATTAAAGGATCCTCTGTGTTGTGGCTGTTCTTGGTTAGATCCTCTTTAAATCCAAAAGTTTTTTGTTTAGTTTTTTTTTTGGATAGAGTGGCTAAGGGTTTTATTGCTGAGATTGGAGATCCTTATTGCATGGACAGAAAGTGATGGGAAATCCAAAATGTTACAATTTTCACCAAACAGGAAAAGGGAGCTCTGCCAACCCGTTCTTGTATCTGGTTTGTGCTGGGGACCGCGCTGTACGGACTGGATCAGTCTCTGGTCTTAAGCAGTGCCAGGACAAGGTCATCTAGAGCCCCAGGGCTAACATGCCAAATTGCTCCCCCCCCCCAAAATGTATGAGCATTATGTATGGGCAAAAATCCCCCCCAAAAAATCACTGCTCAATAATCTGCATGCCTACCCCATGCATAAATTCCCCCTACTCCCAGTACAAATTTGCCCCCCTGCTGAAATCCTCCCTCTCGGCACAAATCTTTGCCCCTCCATCCCAAAATCCCCCCAGCTCAGATGCCCCCCCCCCCATAACAAAGATTCACCACGCCTAGCACAATTCCTCTACCCCTAAAATGTCCCCTTCTAGTAAATATGTTCTCCTCCCCACTTCAATTTCCCAATCCCAGCACAAATTCCCCCCAAACTCCCCCTCTAGCAAGGATCTTCTTCCCTCCATCCCCTTTCCAACACAAATCGCCACTCTTAGCACCCCCCCCCCCCAGATTTCTCCTCCTAAAACAAAACTTACTCCCTGCCACCCCCAAACACAAATCCCCTCTCATCCAATCTCATTATGGAGTCCCCCTCAACTCATAGTGCCCAGGGAAGCCGCCCCTTCTGTCCACCCCTTGTCCCGGCCCTGGTCTTGGGTGGGTGATTGGGTGGGCAAAGGGGAAGCAATCCCTTCCAGTAGGTTGTGCCCAGCGCTGGATGATGGTGGTGGACCCTCTTAGGGGCTTGGGCTGCCAACTTTCCGATACGGCCATGTGGTCATTTCAGTGAGAAGACTTTGGTGGGAAAGAAGTGGCCCCATTGGAGCGCCCGGCATCCAGAAAACTCCAACTGATACATTTAATGCTATATTGCTTCTTGCCAGTTGTTATGTTATTTGTCATTCTATAAAGTGGTGTCAGTCTTTATGACCATCCATCGTGCTTTATAAAGAAACCTTAAATTGTGCTCTTCTTCAAATATAACAAGTGCTCCACCATGTGCAATAATCTAAACGCACTCACCAGAGCCCCAAGGTCACTAGGACCAATCACGTCTTTTACAAATTGAAAAGATATAGTATTCGAAAAACTCTTCAGCAATCATACCACTTCACCAATGCTGACATTCTCCCATCAAGCGAATGGCACCAATTATCATAAAAATAAAAAGATAACAAGGTAAACGTGCAACACCATTTAATACAATGTATAAAAACAGACAACAATTGTTCTGCTTACATTAAAATGTGCCCTGGCCGGCACCAATGCCACTGTGAATCTGGAACTGGTTACTGACGACTGTTCACTCCGCCGTTGGATGGACATAAAACTGACATCACTTTATAGTGGACTTTTCATTTTTTTGTTTTTTTTTGTTTTTATTATTATTATATTTTTTCTTTTTTTAATTTTAATTTTATGTGTTTTGTTTTTTTTCGTTCACAGCGACTGAATGTTAACTATTTCCCCAATAATATATATATATATATTTTCTATGTCTATGGAACTTATTTTCACTAAACACGCATTTGGAAGGAGATTTATATGCACAACATTTTGATCTATGAACTTTTGAATGTAATATTATTTGTACAATTCACATGGTAATGCTTGTACAGGGTAATATTGGTATCAAGTGTAATTTTATTTGGGATATTGATCAGTAGATGATAGTCACATTGCTTTTATGGCACGTAGCTTTTATGGCACGTTTTTGTGTAAAAAATTCACTCGTGCCAAGAGCTTCTAATGACATCACGATTGATGACGAAATGCGTAAGTCTGGAACGCAAGTTGCACCACGTCACATTGGGGTGGAACGCACGCTGACTCCGGTGTGGGTCTCGCGGTTTCCATCACCTCCACTGCACAGTGCGGGTGCTCGCACGGAAGTTTTAAGACTTTTTTGTCTGTTGTACTGCTACAGCCCAGTGAGGCTTGTAAATAAAATATATCTACAATTTTACGCTATGAGGAGTCTGTCCTCTCTTTTCTTTCATTCATACCGCTGGTGGCATCTCATTTGAAGCTACATTAAACACGGGGAGGAGGATCTCTTAGGAATTGCCTGTAGGATTCAAGGAGGTCCTGGAAAACCACAAGCCTTTTTGATCCTTTCTATTATAAGATAGGGGGATCAACAACTTCTGGTGAGTGTGCATCTACACTTTATTATTTATTGCATGATTTATACAGGAGGAAGTTCCATTGGGTGACACCAAGGACATTTAAACACCTTTGGAATTTTTGGGACTTTGCCACTACATTGCTTTTTTTTTCATTTAACTTTTTTTTCATTTACAGACAGAGGTTGTGAGAGAGAGAGAGTTTGCGTCTCTCCTCTCCCTCTCTATAGACAACTTCGGATTTCATTTGGGACAGGCCTTACTAGGGTGATTCATGATTGGCGGGTGATTACAATAGACCCCCTCAGCGGAAGAAACTCCCGCTGTGTATGCTCCATCTGGGCTATCTAGCATCTACCATCTTCCATCATCTATAGTGGCAAAATACCCATCTCAATAAGAAAAGGGGAACAAATTGGTTCCATCACCTATTAAGAACAAGGTGAAATTTATATCTCTCCCCTATGGTCAGAACATATCCCACTGTTCGGGCATCCATTGGAATCTACTGGGATTCATATACTTATTTGATTTGAATTTTGTTCTAAAGCATCCGTATCAATTTCATGCAGTCTCCTGAAGAAGCTCATTGGGGCGAAACATGTAGAGCTGAAGTGACTGCATCATTGTATGGATTGTATATTGATATGACAAAGAATTTTATCGATTTTAAATTGTTACAAATAAAATGTTTGAATTTCGTCTATAGCAAATGTAGTTGCTTTGCTGTGGCACCTTAAAAGTCCCATGTTTTTCCCCTTTTCTTTTTTTAATTTACTTTTTTTTTACCATTTGCAGGAATTGTGTTTATTCATGTTCTTTGGCACCACACAATTGATGTGTTTTGTTTCACATATGTAAGTTTAGTGGGGTTTCTGTTTGCAAAGACAGACCCTCTGCGCTATTATATTAATCTAGTATTACTGTCTATTCTTATGGTAATTCACAATTTTGCTTGTATGCAGAGTTATACACCGTCACAGTATTTGGTTTTCGAATTTAGTGTTAGCAAGCGCTGTTTTGCACATATCATCTGTGCACAGTTATAAATGTATGTTTTTGATAATAACAGCGCCTCACTTTTACTATTTTTCATACCATGTACAGCTGTACCAGATTCTGAGTGTTCCACTTTTAGTAAATCTACCCCTCTTTGTGTTTTGGGGGAATAGACTCACTCTTCCTCAGGGCTGTTGCTGCGTGCTATTGGATGGGAACAGTTCCCAAAATGATATATTGCTTCCGAGATTTTTAGGAAACAGGATGGCAGAGTGCTGGATGGGGATGCAGAGCCAGCAAAAAAATCTTGTAAGCAATATATTGTTTTGGGAACCATTCCAGTCCAATAGCATGCAGCAACCAGCCTGAAGAAGGGGGAATTCCCTCGAAACACGTTGGCTTGATGTACATGTTTACAATTAACGTCTTATGAACCATGCATTAAAAGTTGCAGTTTTCTGGTACTCCTTCTTTCTTACCCAAACCTGCATTATGTATAATTATAAGTGAAGGGAACCCAGTACAAAGTTTTCATATGTTTTTATGTTGCTTTGTAGATATTAAGAAGGGGGAGATCTTTGAACGCCTGAAACGGGTTGGCTGTTCTGTGCTGTCTCTTTGCAATATCTCAGGGCCAGTTAACACCAGAACGCGGTGCGTGAAACCCTCGTTCCAGTGCGCATTTTCCAGCACCATGTTCAAAATGCACTGCACTTGCGATTTGCAATCGGTGCCAGTGTTAACCTGTGTGTTGTATAAAGTAGTGCATGCACTACTTTTGGCATGGTCCTGCGTGATGTCAGCCCATTCAAATGAGCTGAGAAAAAAGAGAGTTGGGACTTTAAATGAGGCTCATATGCAGTGTGCCTCCATCCCTAATGCGAGAACTAGGAAAAAAGGGGGAAGTTGGGACTTTGAATGAGGCAGTCAACATTGTGTAGGTGTGTTGAATAAAAGTACAACTTTATTAATCATGAGTCCATGATACATCTAAAAAACAGTAACCACATACAGGAAAGACATTATGGTAAATGTGATTCTCAACATATTGATCCGCACATAAATATGCGCGCTTACAATACAGGCATCAAGGGTACAGCAGTGCATACCAAACAAGCGCCACATAGTGGTCTGAATAAAGAGGTCATGGCATCCAATGAATCAATATATATACATAAACAATCTGAACAGCATTGCAGCAATAAATATCTAAAACCATAAAGACCATGATGGATAAAGTTGAAGTAGAAAAGTAAAAAATTAACACTTGTATCTCTATCCCTGTTGCCCGACGCGTTTCGTGTAATAGGAACACTCATCAGGGGCATGTGCTAGTGGGACATCTACAAAAAACAAAAAACATAATGACTTGAGGGGTCTATTCATAGTGCGATATCTTAAAGTTCATGGTGGGGCAAATGGAGCCCCCTTTACATACTTACATGGAGATACTGCGGGAAAAACGTGACAGGTGTGCACCCGAGGTCGCAAATCTTTGCCCATCATGGGAGCTGAGGTGGCGTGGGGCTGCACGCTGGCGGGGCGCACATACAGAACCTCCCCACATACAGACACCAGACACAGATAGCTGAAGTACTTAGTAGGACCAAAAAATGCATAGAAGTGGGTAGCCACGAGGAATCTAGAAGAGAATATATATATATATTTAAAGTGTCATAATAACATGCAGCAAATCCGCCAGGAATGATTAATCCAGGCGGATAGAGGGTACTCAGAGTAAGAGTCTATATTAACCTGCGAGTGGCGTCCTAAAGTTCTGGCAAAGGTATGAGGCAGACATCTGGCCTTGCAAGGAGTGTGGCGTCTGGACTGTAAATGGGGGGGCCGTTTATAGCCGCCCACGGCGTGCGCACACCGAACGCCACCAGCGTCACGCTAGATCTGGCAGAGAAGGGGGGAACGGCATCCCGACGTAGGCGGCGAACGCCGCCCGTGGGGAACGCCCACGTAACCCTACTGCCAGACCGAGGATAGTAGGACACACGCATCACGCAAGTGACGCCGCAAATGACGTCACGCGTGAAGCGGGAGGCGTGGCGCCGATGCACTGTGTGCGCCAAGAACAACCCCCCCGAAATCCTGACACCCGCCCAGAGATGGGGCGGAGGGAGGGACAATGGGGGGAAGGCACGCAGAGCGCATCGCAGCTCCCAACGGTGAACAAATAACGGCCATAGATGACAGCCAGCCACGTAGCAAACACAGACCCATGTCATGCGGCAAAACTGCTGGGCAAAAGCCCAAACACAACATAGTTGTGTTCAGAGTTTCCAATCAGGCCAAGACATGATGCATGGTCAGTCCCGGGGGGGTTGTTCTTGGCGCACACAGTGCATCGGCGCCACGCCTCCCGCTTCACGTGTGACGTCATTTGCGGCGTCACTTGCGTGATGCGTGTGTCCTACTATCCTAGGTCTGGCAGTAGGGTTACGTGGGCGTTCCCCACGGGCGGCGTTCGCCGCCTACGTCGGGATGCCGTTCCCCCCTTCTCTGCCAGATCTAGCGTGACGCTGGTGGCGTTCGGTGTGCGCACGCCGTGGGCGGCTATAAACGGCCCCCCATTTACAGTCCAGACGCCACACTCCTTGCAAGGCCAGATGTCTGCCTCATACCTTTGCCAGAACTTTAGGACGCCACTCGCAGGTTAATATAGACTCTTACTCTGAGTACCCTCTATCCGCCTGGATTAATCATTCCTGGCGGATTTGCTGCATGTTATTATGACACTTTAAATATATATATATATTCTCTTCTAGATTCCTCGTGGCTACCCACTTCTATGCATTTTTTGGTCCTACTAAGTACTTCAGCTATCTGTGTCTGGTGTCTGTATGTGGGGAGGTTCTGTATGTGCGCCCCGCCAGCGTGCAGCCCCACGCCACCTCAGCTCCCATGATGGGCAAAGATTTGCGACCTCGGGTGCACACCTGTCACGTTTTTCCCGCAGTATCTCCATGTAAGTATGTAAAGGGGGCTCCATTTGCCCCACCATGAACTTTAAGATATCGCACTATGAATAGACCCCTCAAGTCATTATGTTTTTTGTTTTTTGTAGATGTCCCACTAGCACATGCCCCTGATGAGTGTTCCTATTACACGAAACGCGTCGGGCAACAGGGATAGAGATACAAGTGTTAATTTTTTACTTTTCTACTTCAACTTTATCCATCATGGTCTTTATGGTTTTAGATATTTATTGCTGCAATGCTGTTCAGATTGTTTATGTATATATATTGATTCATTGGATGCCATGACCTCTTTATTCAGACCACTATGTGGCGCTTGTTTGGTATGCACTGCTGTACCCTTGATGCCTGTATTGTAAGCGCGCATATTTATGTGCGGATCAATATGTTGAGAATCACATTTACCATAATGTCTTTCCTGTATGTGGTTACTGTTTTTTAGATGTATCATGGACTCATGATTAATAAAGTTGTACTTTTATTCAACACACCTACACAATGTTGACTGCCTCATTCAAAGTCCCAACTTCCCCCTTTTTTCCTAATTCAAATGAGCTGAAATTGCAATGCACCCTGGATCGCATGTGAGTCGCGCAGAAATGCACAGCGCATTCCTGTCCAGTTCATGGTGTGATCTGACCCTCAGACCTTTTGTTTGTTCTCACATTGGACTTTATGTACGTGAATCTTCCAATTTTGAGCTCTCTGCATCTGGGAAACCTCGCTTTTGTTGAGATTGGCCTTAGCGGAGCCTCTGTGCCTCATCACAAATGTGACTCCTGTGACCCCCGCCCTGCTTACTATTGTATTTCCAAAACACATAGATATCAACGGTGACAGATTTTCCAGGACAGTTCGGCATCTATGTGCTCTGTCCTAATAATGCTATGTTTTTGGGATCAAAACATCACCCTTATTTGATTTACTAAGCATGTGCAGTAGCTCAACATTTTTTATCTCTGAGGGGATTGCAGCTGAGAGGGAAAAGCACCCACATGAATAAGGGCTCAGAAAGCAGGTGTGATATGCGCAGCGCCAACCAGAAAGTTGGCTTGACCTAGGTGGAACAGCCCAGAAGGAGAACATGATATATGTAGGCCTTTGGTGGGAATGATTGTGTCCCGGGGACTGGTACGAAGATGTTGGCAAGTATACAAAACAGGAAGTAAAGCAAATGGTCCCAAATCCATAAGCAGCCATGGTAAAGCGTTCTTGCCCAATGGCATGGAAGTTCAACTTGGGCCTAGGGCAATGTCTTGAAACTCAAAAGAAATTTAGGATGATGGACTTTTTAGGCACCAAACTAACAACGTAATAATAGTAATACATTTTATTTACAAAGAAATATAAACAATTCGAAAAATGTTAAATATTGACTATTCATAATGAATAGTCAATGTTTTTCGAATTGTTTATATTTCTTTGTAAATAAAATGTATTACTATTAGTACGTTGTTAGTTTGGTGCCTAAAAAGTCCATCATCCTAAATTTCCTTTGAGTTTCAATAATATATCGAGATGTGGCACTGTTGTACTTATTTCCGTGCCCACAGTCCACTCTGTGGTGATATGAACCAAATTTGTTTAGAGCAATGTCTTGTCTTTGGTGACTTTTATCATTGGTGTCATCTCCATAAACATTCTGTAGCCTTTTGTGGATGTCGGACAGCCTGCACCCCTCCTTCATCAAGAACTCAATGACAGCAAGTTACTTCTGCTTGGAATCCATTATTTACCTGCAATGAAAAAGAAGAAGAGTTAATATAGAGGAAGAGTAAAAGGCAGGTTATACATGGGGTCGATTTTCGAAAGAATTTTCTTTCGATAATCTTATCTAAGAATTTTTGTTCTAATCTCGCACCATTAGTGGGCTGCAGCAACAGCCGATTTTCGTGCGGCTATCGATTTTGAGTAATCGGACATGTTGGAAATTTTATGAAAAACAAACGATTTTCTAATCAATGATGGGAGAATCGTGCGAGAAATGTAATAGGTAAAAGAAATGCACATGTGCAAGAAAAGAAAATTCCCGGAAAGAAAAGAAGATTCCCAGCCACAAAAATTCTTTTCTGTAGCAACAGGAGGTGAAATTGAAGGCTTGGTTGGTCAAATTTCGAAATCAATGGTGGCACCATCGGATCACAAAACGCACAAAATTTCTGATTTTCAAAAGAAAATTATTTTCGAAATTCAACCATGTATGGCCAGCCTTGCTCTACCAACATGTGAAATTTGAACAACCTACTGTATGTAAGTTAATAAAAAAAGTTATGCCTACTTTGCACTATTTTCAGTGCAGTGAGCCTTTGGTGGGGGTGATCGTGTCCCTGGAACAGGGACTCAGGTAGGGGCAAGCAAACAGAACAAGAAGTGAAGCAAATTGTTTCCATTCATGAGCAAACATGTTGAAAGGTTCTTGTCCTTTTGGGTTTGACTGCCCAATATATACTGTATATATACTGTTAATGTTATAGAATGGGAAGAGTAAGCAAGATATTGTATTAAGGGAGTGGACCAGGTAAGACTAAGATGTAGGAAGTGGGTGAAGAGTGTGCGCCTCCTCGGAGGGGTGCATATGGCGGGACCCAGGCAGGTACAACTCACCCCCTGTCACGTACCTGTTTGGAGGCCGACTTGATGAGAGGGCTTCCCTTGTGACTGAGCGCAGAGCATTCTTGAAGGTGAGAATAGGGAGTGCAAGGCCCAAAGAAGCACAGGGGTCTTTTAGATAGCTCTGCAGGTAATTGCTGCCAGTGGAGTCCACTGGATAAATGTCAGCTGGTCTGTCAGGACTGATGGCAGAACCTTTATTGGCCTTGGAGATGCAGCAGGACCAAAGCAGCAGCCACAAGCAAGATGGCACCCGTGGTGGTGACCAGACTAAAATAGCGTAGTCAGGATGAAAGCCAAGGTCACACATGGACAGACAAAGGGCTGGTCAGGAACAATAGCCAAGGTCATACACAGGAATCAGGTGGAGCAGGCAGACGAGTAGTGAGGTGACAGGCCACAGTCATTACCTGTTGGGCAGAAGAGGCAAGCCGGGGTCAAACCAGGAATCAGGCAGCAGAAAGGTCCAGAGACAAGCTGGGACAATAACAGGAGGTCCTAGGAATACCAGATACACAGGAGTAAGGATTACTAGTAGCTGAAGAAGATCCAGCAAACTCAAAGTGCAGCTACTATCCTTATATAGGGCTTTGGAGCCAGTCCCGGCAGCAGGTGTGCGTGAACGTGTGCCAGTGCTTGCAACCACGCACGTTTGTGCATATGCACGCATTTCTGTGCAAACGAGCACAACCATGTATAATATTGGCGACTATGATTGGTCTTTTCCTCAACACATGTTCATTTTTCTGTCTTCTTCTCAGCACATGCCCTCCTCTGCTCTACATGGCGCACTGACACCCCCTCTTTGGCTGCCTGTTAAGTGGGTGCAACAGCTTTAAGGCTGCATGCAGAAAGGCATTACAGTTAAGCCTTATGACATACCAGATGGACGTAGGTCAGGTGCTGAAGTTACACTCTGCAGAGCTCAGCGAGAGCTGATTGAAAGGAAGAGACCCCCCTCCCCCTTCACACAGCACACAGGAACAGAGCTCATGCTGTCAATCACAGGCTGTGTACTGGAGATCCCTCCCCTGTCACCTTTGTAACTCTTGGTGTCAGGAAAACTTCTCAAAAGTGCAGATAACAGAGGAAGGAGGCAGCAGACAGAAATGACACTTGTCTGCTCTAGACTGAGACAAGTACACACTATTGAGGGATATGTTTTGTTCACATTTCATGTCTGAGGTTTACAACAACTTTAACCACTTGCCGACCATGCTATAGCCGAATTACGGTTACAGCACGGCCGTCTAGTTCTGGCACACCGTCATATGACGGCTTCCTGTAATCGCGCCCGCCACACGCCTGCTGCAGGGTCTGGGCGGTGCGCTCTGATTGTAGTGTCCAATCACAGCTGATCACGGATGTAAACAGTTGCCATTACCGGTACTCCTTTCCTCATGCTGACAGCAGGAGGAGAGGAGAAGAGAGCCGATAACCAGTTTCCCTTAAAGGGGGGGTTAGTGTCCTGATTATCAGTGCAGTCCCTCCAGTGCCCACCAGTGCTGAAAATCTGTGCCCACCAGTTCTGACAATCAGTGCCCATCAGTGCTGCCAATCAGTGCCGCCTATCAGTGCCACCTATCAGTGCCCATCAGTGCAGCCTCATAAGTGTCACCTATCAGTGGCGCCCATCAGTGCCGCCTATCAATTCCCATCAGTGCCACTAATCAGTGCTGCCTATCAGTGCTGCCTATCAGTTCTGCCTATCAGTGCCCATCAGTGCCACCTATCAGTGCCCATCAGTGCAGCCTCATCAATGCCTCCTCATCAGTGCCCATCAGTGCCATCTCATCAGTGCCCATCAGTGCAACCTGTCAGTGCCCATCAATGCCCATCAGTGCCGTCTCATTAGTGCCACCTCATCAATGCCCATCAGTGCAGCCTCAGCAGTACACATCAGTGAAGGAGAAACATTACCTGTTTGCCAAATCTTATAACAAACTATGAAAAAGTTTTGTTTTTTTTTCTAAATTTTCAGTCTTTTTTCATTTATTTAGCAAAAAAAAAAAATCTCAGTTCTGATTACATACCACCAAAAGAAAGCTCTATTTGTGTGAAAAAAATATGACATTTTTTTTGGGGTACAGTGTTGTATGACCGCGCAACTGTCATTCAAAGTGTGACAGCACAGCCCTGAAAGCTGAAAATTGGCCTGGGCAGGAAGGGGATGAGAGTGCCCAGAAGGCAAACGGTTAAAAAAATGATGGCTTTAGATACACTTTAAGATAAAAAAAAATGCAGCGATCATTTTGGAATCTCATTGTCGATCACAGACAATGTATAAATATGAGATGCTGGTCTGTTGATGGAAAACAATTTAATGGAAGAAAACTTAGTGATGAAACACCTTTTAAAGTCCTTGAAAATGCAGATTAAAAGAAAAAAAAAAAAAATAATAAGCGAGTTACCTTTCTAGAAACGAGAGTGACTTGGAACAAGGGAGACTTCAAAGGAATGCAAATGGCTTTATTTACATGGAGAGTAATTATTTAGAACCGGCATCAAGGTTAGAGACAAATGGAGGTTTGTAGAGAGTGGAAGTCGTGGATCCACATTGCTGGAAGCAAAGTCGCCAGACTCCCAGGACCTGCCTTGTCTCTGCTCATTAGAGATTTCAGGATGGAGATTTATAGACTCTGGCCGCACAGGTGACAATCAGATCCAGACAGACAATTCTCTCATCAACTATGGGGTCATTCCTGTTCTGATTTTAAAGGAATACCCCTGTTGGCATAGACAATGAAAGTACCGTATATGTACAGCCAAAACGTTTTTTTACCGCAGCTTACCAGTCCTTACAAGTGGTTGTTTTAGTTTTCTTTTTTCAGGCTTTTTGCTCTTTATTATCACCTGGTGATCCCACCATTGAGGGCTCATTCACACCTGCAACAGCCTTTGCCACCCTCCAAAGGATCACTTTTATGAGGGTGTATGACAAGCAGCTAGAAGACAATAGACCTACACCATCATTACACACAGTTGCGGGGCAGTTGCAGTGATATGTGTACATTCTTGTCCAGTCACCTTTGCAGATTAGCCCCTTGTTTATCAAGTTACATGTAGCGCTACCTCCGTAAGGGACGCTGAGTTTACCTGGTTCTTTCCAAACAGTACAGAGACCGCCAGTCACCCAAGCAACAGTCCACTCATTCCGGCTCTAATAAGCAGGCTAGGGGTTTGTCTTTTTGTGATTTATTGTTTGTAGATCTTGTAACAAGAGAGGGACTGGAACATGGGGTACTTCAAAACGGCTAGCAACATCAATGAGAGGACAGTCTAAACCCTCCTAGCTGAGGACATGAGGTATCTTCCTGAACAGTCTTAAAGCCTCAAAACTGGGGACCATGAGGTATGGACCTGAACAGTCTTAAAACCTCACAGTTGGGGACCATAAGGTATCTTCCTGAACAGTGTTAAAGCCTCACAACTGGGGACCATGAGAGATCAACCTGAACAGTCTTAAAACCTCACAACTGGGGACCATGAGGTATGGACCTGAACAGTCTTAAAGCCTCACAGTTGGGGACCATGAGGTATCTCCCTGAACAGTCTTAAAGCCTCACAGCTGGGGACCATGAGGTATCTCCCTGAACAGTCTTAAAACCTCACAACTGGGGACCATGAGGTATGGACCTGAACAGTCTTAAAGCCTCACAGCTAGGGACCATGAGGTATCTCCCTGAACAGTCTTAAAGCCTCACAGCTGGGGACCATGAGGTATCTCCCTGAACAGTTTCAAAGCCTCACAGCTGGGGACCATGAGGTATCTCCCTGAAGAGTGTTAAAAGCCCCACAGCTGTGGACCATGAGGTATCTCCCTGAACAGTCTTAAAGTCTCACAACTGGGCACAATTAGGTATCTCCCTGAACAGTCTTAAAGCCTCACATTTGAGGACCAGGAGGTACCTTCCTGAACAGCTATAAAGCTTCACAGCTGGAGACCACAAGCTTTCTTTCTGAACAGTCTTAAAGCCCCACAGCTGGGGACCATGAGGTATCTTCCTGAACAGTCTTAAAGCCTCACAGTTAGGGACCATGAGGCAAGTCTCTTTGGCACCTGGTTAACCTGCAGAATTGCACAGCTGTAGGTCGCAAGGAACACTGCACAGTACAGGAAAGCTTTCTTCTTAAAGCTCACAGTCCAGAATCCTGCTGAGGACAGGGGAATGGGCAGTATCTGAGACCCTATAAGAAATGTTTTAATCTGAGCAAAGTCTGGCCTTTATATCCACAAAAGCACATGATCACCAGGAATCAGTACAGGATTATTACCCACAAGTGCCTAGGACAGCTGCCGCCTTCCCGCTTCCATAGGACACCAACAAGTGAGTGAGAAAAATCCCTCTCAAGATCCATTTGATGAAGTCCAACAGACAGTTTCAGGTCCCTTTCATGTCTCCAGCCCTAAGACCTCAGAGAACAGCGCACAGTTTAAGGCTTGCCTCAAAGGGGCAGGAGCCCCCTCTCGGGCTGGGAACTCTCCTTGCTGAGGGAAGACATTCTCTCCAGGGCCTCAGACTATTTATCTCCAGCCACCATCTGGGCACATCTTCACAGGGATTGGCTAGGCCCTGATGAATATTCTGGCTGGTTATTTGAATTCTCCCTCTCTAAGCTCTAGAAACTTCTTCTAGAGGCAGGGGGAAGCAATCAAACTCCCAGCCTGTGAAACTCTGAACAGACCAGACCATGCAATCTCTACTCCCTTGATTACAAAAAGAACCAAAAAATAAATTTACCTAGAAGCCTAACAGGGAGGGTGCAACATACATTTATGAATGGCCCAGTATACAAGGGGTCACAACCTTGGTGTGGATTTCTAGAGCTGGCGAAGGGCTTTCAAATTAAAGTTAAGCAGCTCTAGAGCCACTCAATCATTTTTAGGGGAATCTGAAGGTGTGCCCTTCCCACCGGCTGTGGTTCCAGGTTTCTCCTGTCCCTCTGGGGATCCTGGGACTGCCGTTAATGGCTCTTACAGTGAAAGCAGTGTAGCACATCCCCCTGTAGGAGCTGCTGCTGAAACGGGATCCCCCCACTCTGCACAGCCAGGCACACTGAATTTTCACAGCACACTTGGAGTCAGTGAACAGTCAAGCACTTTGTTTTTGTGTTTTTATTGAGGGGATAAAACTTGGGATACCCACTTGACTTTAGAAAAACTCTGTACTACCTGTACTCAGGTAGTTTATCTGAGGATACAGTTAATCAAGCACAATCTATACTTGATTAGCTGCATTGTCTCAGGCTTAGTGATTAGTGGGAGTAAAAAATATTACATAGTGCCCCTTTGTTGGCTTTGTTGGGAAGAATATTTGTAATATCAATTATTTTCAAGATTTACCAGCTACTTCATATTTTGTTTTATTTGATTAATAGCAAACATTCCTTTTCTGTGTAAAATTAGATCTTTATTTTTAGCACAGTCATTATCATTTGTTATTACTGTAACCTTATGGTAAGAATTGCATCAAGATTGCCAAGTATATAGTAACAAGGTGGTATCCACTTATTATATTTATCATGAAGCCAATAAGTGAGGGGTCAAAACACATTGTTTATATCAGTGGGAAGGATTAGTTTTACTGTAGGTGCGAGTGCCCCATTGTTAGAGTAGCAAGGATTCCGGCCTCCTTCGGTCTAATGAGAACCTCCAGGGCCAGAGACAGCTGACATCCTTCTGTATATGGTGGGTGCAAGATGATTAAAGTCATTGGGCGCCAGACACTTCTTGAATGCAAAAGAGAGTTTATATCTCTTAACCACTTGACGACCGCCTCACGCCGATGTACGTCGGCAAAGTGGCACGGACAGGCAAAATCACGTACAGGGTACGTGATTTGCCTTCCGCGGGTGGGGGGTCCGATCGGACCCCCCCCGGTGCCCGAGGCGGTCGTCGTTTGTCCAGCGGCGATCGGTGATGAGGGGGAGACCATCCGTTCGTGGCCCCCCCCTCGCGATCGCCGCCGGCCAATGAAATCATTCCTTTGCTGCTGTATGCTAAACAGCAGCAAAGGAAATGATGTCATCTCTCCTCGGCTCGGTAATTTCCGTTCCGGCCCGAGGAGAGAAGACTTCACTGTGAGTGCACCAAACACTACACACACAGTAGAACATGCCAGGCACACAAATCACCCCGATCCCCCCCCCGATCGCCCCCCGATCCCCCCCCAATCACCCCCCCCCCCCCTGTCACAAACTGACACCAGCAGTTTTTTTTTTTTTTTTCTGATTACTGCATAGTGTCAGTTTGTGACAGTGACAGTGTTGGGACAGTGAGTATTACCCCCCTTTAGGTCTAGGATACCCCCCTAACCCCCCCTAATAAAGTTTTAACCCCTTGATCACCCCCTGTCACCAGTGTCGCTAAGCGATCATTTTTCTGATCGCTGTATTAGTGTCGCTGGTGACGCTAGTTAGTGAGGTAAATATTTAGGTTCGCCGTCAGCGTTTTATAGCGACAGGGACCCCCATATACTATCTAATAAATGTTTTAACCCCTTGATTGCCCCCTAGTTAACCCTTTCACCACTGATCACCGTATAACCGTTACGGGTGACGCTGGTTAGTTTGTTTATTTTTTATAGTGTCAGGGCACCCACCGTTTATTACCGAATAAAGGTTTAGCCCCCCGATCGCCCGGCGGTGATATGCGTCGCCCCAGGAAGCGTCAGATTAGCGCCAGTACCGCTAACACCCACGCACGCAGCATGCGCCTCCCTTAGTGGTATAGTATCTGAACGGATCAATATCTGATCCGATCAGATCTATACTAGCGTCCCCAGCAGTTTAGGATTCCCGAAAACGCAGTGTTAGCGGGATCAGCCCAGATACCCGCTAGCACCTGTGTTTTGCCCCTCCGCCCGGCCCGGCCCAGCCCACCCAAGTGCAGTATCGATCGATCACTGTCACTTACAAAACACTAAACGCATAACTGCAGCGTTCGCAGAGTCAGGCCTGATCCCTGCGATCGCTAACAGTTTTTTTGGTAGCATTTTGGTGAACTGGCAAGCACCAGCCCCAAGCAGCGTCAGGTTAGCGCCAGTACCGCTAACACCCACGCACGCAGCATACGCCTCCCTTAGTGGTATAGTATCTGAACGGATCAGTATCTGATCCGATCAGATCTATACTAGCGTCCCCAGCAGTTTAGGGTTCCCAAAAACGCAGTGTTAGCGGGATCAGCCCAGATACCTGCTAGCACCTGCGTTTTGCCCCTCCGCCCAGGCGAGCCCAGCCCACCCAAGTGCAGTATCGATCGATCACTGACACTTACAAAACACTAAACGCATAACTGCAGCGTTCGCAGAGTCAGGCCTGATCCCTGCGATCACTAACAGTTTTTTTGGTAGTATTTTGGTGAACTGGCAAGCACCAGCCCCAGGCAGCGTCAGATTAGCGCCAGTACCGCTAACACCCACGCACGCACCGTACACCTCCCTTAGTGGTATAGTATCTGATCGCATCAATATCTGATCCGATCAGATCTATACTAGCGTCACCAGCAGTTTAGGGTTCCCAAAAACGCAGTGTTAGCGGGATCAGCCCAGATACCTGCTAGCACCTGCGTTTTGCCTCTCCGCCCGGCCCGGCCCAGCCCACCCAAGTGCAGTATCGATCGATCACTGACACTTACAAAACACTAAACGCATAACTGCAGCGTTCGCAGAGTCAGGCCTGATCCCTGCGATCGCTAACAGTTTTTTGGTAGCGTTTTGGTGAACTGGCAAGCGCCAGCGGCCTAGTACACCCCGGTCGTAGTCAAACCAGCACTGCAGTAACACTTGGTGACGTGGCGAGTCCCATAAGTGCAGTTCAAGCTGGTGAGGTGGCAAGCACAAGTAGTGTCCCGCTGCCACCAAAAAGACAAACACAGGCCCGTCGTGCCCATAGTGCCCTTCCTGCTGCATTCGCCAATCCTAATTGGGAACCCACCGCTTCTGCAGCGCCCGTACTTCCCCCATTCACATCCCCAACCAAATGCAGTCGGCTGCATGAGAGGCATTTTTATGTCCTCCCGAGTACCCCTACCCAACGAACCCCCCAAAAAAGATGTCGTGTCTGCAGCAAGCGCGGATATAGGCGTGACACCCGCTATTATTGTCCCTCCTGTCCTGACAATCCTGGTCTTTGCATTGGTGAATGTTTTGAACGCTACCATTCACTAGTTGAGTATTAGCGTAGGGTACAGCATTGCACAGACTAGGCACACTAACACAGGGTCTCCCAAGATGCCATCGCATTTTGAGAGACCCGAACCTGGAACCGGTTACCGTTATAAAAGTTAGTTACAAAAAAAGTGTAAAAAAAAAAAAAATATGAAATAAAAAAAAATAGTTGTTGTTTTATTGTTCTCTCTCTCTCTCTATTCCCTCTCTCTATTGTTCTGCTCTTTTTTACTGTATTCTATTCTGCAATGTTTTATTGTTATTGTTATTGTTATTATGTTTTATCATGTTTGTTTTTCAGGTGTGTAATTATTTACACTTTACTGTGCTTTATTGTTAACCATTGTTAACCATTTTTTTGTCTTCAGGTACGCCATTCACGACTTTGAGTGGTTATACCAGAATGATGCCTGCAGGTTTAGGTATCATCTTGGTATCATTCTTTTCAGCCAGCGGTCGGCTTTCATGTAAAAGCAATCCTAGCAGCTAATTAGCCTCTAGACTGCTTTTACAAGCCGTGGGAGGGAATGCCCCCCCCCCCCACCGTCTTCCGTGTTTTTCTCTGGCTCTCCTGTCTCAACAGGGAACCTGAGAATGCAGCCGGTGATTCAGCCAGCTGACCATAGAGCTGATCAGAGACCAGAGTGGCTCCAAACATCTCTATGGCCTAAGAAACCGGAAGCTACGAGTATTTCATGACTTAGATTTCGCCGGATGTAAATAGCGCCATTGGGAAATTGGGGAAGCATTTTATCACACCGATCTTGGTGTGGTCAGATGCTTTGAGGGCAGAGGAGAGATCTAGGGTCTAATAGACCACAATTTTTTCAAAAAAGAGTACCTGTCGCTACCTATTGCTATCATAGGGGATATTTACATTCCCCGAGATAACAATAAAAATGATTAAAAAAAAAAATATGAAAGGAACAGTTTAAAAGTAAGATTAAAAAAGCAAAAAAATAATAAAGAAAAAAAAAAACAAAAAAAAAAACACCCCTGTCGCCCCCTGCTCTCGCGCTAAGGCGAACGCAAGCGGCGGTCTGTCGTCAAACGTAAACAGCAATTGCACCATGCATGTGAGGTATCACCGCGAAGGCCAGATCGAGTGCAGTAATTTTTCCAGTAGACCTCCTCTGTAAATCTAAAGTGGTAACCTGTAAAGGCTTTTGAAGGCTTTTAAACATGTATTTATTTTGTTGCCACTGCACGTTTTTGCGCAATTTTAAAACATGTCATGTTTGGTATCCATGTACTCGGCCTAAGATCATCTTTTTTATTTCATCAAACATTTGGGCAATATAGCGTGTTTTAGTGCATTAAAATTAAAAAAAGTGTGTTTTTTCCCCAAAAAATGCGTTTGAAAAATCGCTGCGCAATTACTGTGTGAAAAAAAAAAATGAAACACCCACCATTTTAATCTGTAGGGCATTTGCTTTAAAAAAATATATAATGTTTGGGGGTTCAAAGTAATTTTTTTGCAAAAAAAAAAAACTTTTTCATGTAAACAATAAGTGTCAGAAAGGGCTTTGTCTTCAAGTGGTTAGAAGAGTGGGTGATGTGTGACATAAGCTTCTAAATGTTGTGCATAAAATGCCAGGACAGTTCAAAACCCCCCCAAATGACCCCATTTTGGAAAGTAGACACCCCAAGCTATTTGCTGAGAGGCATGTCGAGTCCATGGAATATTTTATATTGCGACACAAGTTGCGGGAAAGAGACAAATTTTTTTTTTTTTTTTTGCACAAAGTTGTCACTAAATGATATATTGCTCAAACATGCCATGGAAATATGTGAAATTACACCCCAAAATACATTCTGCTGCTTCTCCTGAGTACGGGGATACCACATGTGTGAGACTTTTTGGGAGCCTAGCCGCGTACGGGACCCCGAAAACCAAGCACCGCCTTCAGGCTTTCTAAGGGCGTGAATTTTTGATTTCACTCTTCACTGCCTATCACAGTTTCGGAGGCCATGGAATGCCCAGGTGGCACAAAACCCCCCCAAATGACCCCATTTTGGAAAGTAGACACCCCAAGCTATTTGCTGAGAGGTATAGTGAGTATTTTGCAGACCTCACTTTTTGTCACAAAGTTTTGAAAATTGAAAAAAGAAAAAAAAAAATGTTTTTTCTTGTCTTTCTTCATTTTCAAAAACAAATGAGAGCTGCAAAATACTCACCATGCCTTTCAGCAAATAGCTTGGGGTGTCTACTTTCCAAAATGGGGTCATTTGGGGGGGTTTTGTGCCACCTGGGCATTCCATGGCCTCCGAAACTGTGATAGGCAGTAAAGAGTGAAATCAAAAATTTTCACCCTTAGAAATCCTGAAGGCAGTGATTGGTTTTCGGGGTCCAGTACGCGGCTAGGCTCCCAAAAAGTCCCACACATGTGGTATCCCCATACTCAGGAGAAGCAGCTAAATGTATTTTGGGGTGCAATTCCACATATGCCCATGGCCTGTGTGAGCAATATATCATTTAGTGACAACTTTATGGAAAAAAAAAAGTGTCACTTTCCCGCAACTTGTGTCAAAATATAAAATATTCCATGGACTCAACATGCCTCAAAGCAAATAGCTTGGGGTGTCTACTTTCCAAAATGGGGTCATTTTGGGGGGTTTTGTGCCACCTGGGCATTCCATGGCCTCCGAAACTGTGATAGGCAGTGAAGAGTGAAAGCAAAAATTTACACCCTTAGAAATCCTGAAGGCGGTGATTGGTTTTCGGGGCCCCGTACGCGGCTAGGCTCCCAAAAAGTCCCACACATGTGGTATCCCCATACTCAGGAGAAGCAGCTAAATGTATTTTGGGGTGCAATTCCACATAGGCCCATGGCCTGTGTGAGCAATATATCATTTAGTGACGACTTTTTGTAAATATTTTTTTTTTTTTTGTCATTTTTCAATCACTTGGGACAAAAAAAATAAATATTCAATGGGTTCAACATGCCTCTCAGCAATTTCCTTGGGGTGTCTACTTTCCAAAATGGGGTCATTTGGGGGGGTTTTGTACTGCCCTGCCATTTTAGCACCTCAAGAAATGACATAGGCAGTCATAAACTAAAAGCTGTGTAAATTCCAGAAAATGTACCCTAGTTTGTAGACGCTATAACTTTTGCGCAAACCAATAAATATACGCTTATTGACATTTTTTTTACCAAAGACATGTGGCCGAATACATTTTGGCCTAAATGTATGACTAAAATTTAGTTTATTGGATTTTTTTTATAACAAAAAGTAGAAAATATCATTTTTTTTCAAAATTTTCGGTCTTTTTCCGTTTATAGCGCAAAAAATAAAAACCGCAGAGGTGATCAAATACCATCAAAAGAAAGCTCTATTTGTGGGAAGAAAAGGACGCAAATTTCGTTTGGGTACAGCATTGCATGACCGCGCAATTAGCAGTTAAAGCGACGCAGTGCCAAATTGGAAAAAGACCTCTGGTCCTTAGGCAGCATAATGGTCCGGGGCTCAAGTGGTTAACAAACTTTTGGGGGAAAGAGGGTTAGGGCCAGGACACCCTTAGGTAGCTGCAAGTTCAATTGGCAGACTCCGAGAATTCAACAGGAGGACAGCCATGCAGAGAAAGGCATCCAGCAAGACGCCACATCTGCACGTGCAGGAATGCTGTCTACTATGGCAACAGTCTTTAACAGTTCCTAACACGAATGTAACAGTTCCTTTCTTTTTCACTACAACCTCTCCTTGTAGTTCTTCAGGCCCACTGAGCTCCCGGTCTTTCACTAGACCCACTGATTCACTGTCACTGAATCCCTTGAGCTCCTCCAATCTTCATGGTGGTATCTTCCTCAAGCATCACCTCGCCTTTCTGCTGGGCCCCTAGCTTGGCACTCTAGATACCTATCAAGCTTCACCCCACTGGCCTGCTCGGTCCCTGGCTTGACACACAAGGCTCCTCTGCAAGCGTCACCTCCGCTGGCTTTGTCCCTGGCTTGATACCCACTGAAGTTTCCCAATTCTTCACCGTGCCCGGTTGGTGAGAATACTTCTTCTGTACTTGCTTCAGTTACTCACTGTGGTCCCTGGTAATAAGGTGGTTGGTCCCTTAGTGGCGACAGCTTTCCTTCTACTACCGACCACGACAGGTTCTCCAGCCCGGCAGAACCGTCACTTTTGGTTGGACTGCAAGCCGCAGTCCCAACCCTGCGCTGCTCTCCCACTTCTGGATAGGCCCTCAGACAGCCTAGCAGCCAGATGTGCCTGGCCCAGAAGCCCAGGCAATACAACACACGTCCACCCAGACAGCCGTGCAGGTGGCACAGAACACCGATCACCTGACTCCACCCATATATATAGGCTCTCCCAGCAGGCCAAGGGATCCAAGAAAATCCCTGCCTAATGGCTGAGATTTCCCATATACCCATAACCTGACCTTGCATTGCCCTTCTCATATCTAATACCACCAATTACCCGGCCACCTAGTGGTAGAAGAGAAAAGTGCAACAAGGCCAAATTTAGGGAGAAAATAATAGATCTCTAGCAATTAACCAGGATAATTATTCCTGACAAGTAAATTTGTGAGAAGCAACCCTGCCTAAACTCCAGGGTGCTACATTAGTATCAGTGAGAGGAATAGTGACTCATTTTTCAGTGGTTGGAATAGGGCCCCATCATTGGTGTCAGTGGGAGGAATAATACCCCATTTTTAGTGTCAGTGGTTGGAATAGGGCCCCATTCTTGGTGTCACTGAGAAGGGAATAGTACCCTGGTGCTGGTTCAGTGGAAAGAATAGTGCTCCATTGTTGGTGTCAGTGGAAGGAACAGTGTTTCATTGTTGGTGTTAGTGGGAGGAATAGTACCCCATTGTGGGTGTCAGCAGAAGGAATAGTGCTACATTCTTGGTGTCACTGGGAGGAATAGTACCCCATCATTGGTGTCAGTTGAAGGAACAGTACCACAGTGTTGTTGTCAGTGGGGGGGAACAGTGTCCCACTGTTGGTGTTAGTGGGAAGAATGGTGCTCTGTCGTTGGTGTCAGTGGTAGGAATAATGCTCCATCAATAGTGTCAGTGGGAGGAATATTACCCCATTGTTGGCGTCAGTGGGATGAATAGACTCAATCGTTGGTGTCAGTTGGCAGTATAGCACTCCATCATTGGTGTAAGTAGAAGGAATAAGTGCCCCGTCGTTAGTGTTAGTGGACGGAATAGAACCCCATTGTTGTTGTCAGCGGGAGGAATAGCGCCCCATAGTTGATGTCAGTGGGAGGAATAGTGCCCCATCATTGGTGTCAGTGGATGAATGAGGGCTGGGGTGAAGCCATGCTTTTTAGGAGAGATTACTTAAGCAGCCAGGTGAGAGTGGCTGGCCTCTAAAGCTGAACACATGGAGAGGTAAGCTGACAGACAAACATTACTGCATATCCAAGACAAACAGTACCCCATCATTGGTGTCAGTGGAAGGAGTAGTACCCCATTATCCATCACTGGTGTCAGTGGGAGGAATAGTGCCCCATCATTGGTTTCAGTGGGGGGAATAGTGCTCCATAGTTGATGTCAGCGGGAGGAATAGTGCCCCATCATCGGTGTCAGCGGGGGGGAATAGTGCCCCATAGTTGATGTCAGTGGGAGGAATAGTGCCCCATCTTTGGTGTCAGCGGGAGGAATAGTTTCCCAAGGGCCATATGAATGCAAGCAAAGAGTTGCATCTGACTTGTGGGACGTGGTTTGAAGACCAGTGTTCTAGTGGCATCCCGCAGGTATGTTACACATATAGTTACATTAATCCAAGCCGGACCCATGTAACTATGTAATAATATCCATACGTAGAATTCTTCTTTAACCTGTTGTGGTAACGCTCTGTAATATGTACGTTTTACAGCGAGTTCTCACATCACGTTGATATGAAGCCAGGCTGATCCAGAAGACATTAGCGAGACCTCGGTGTGTGATCGCCTTCACAGCACAGGACTTGAATGCATCACCTAAAAAGGCGAGTAATAAACATCCATTACGGCATGGAAGGTATCATTATACAAGGTGTATTGTAATAGATCAATCTCTTCCCTGATTAATGCTTTCCTTTATGTTTTCTCTCAGAAACGGATGCACTTTACTCCAAAAACAGAGCGCGGGGCCAGCAATACAAATCTCTTCCATTTTGTGCTGTTTTGGCAGCGGGTTTAATGTATTTGACAGACATAACACAGTGCCACGCAGAGGTAACTATTTGTTCTTTATAATGGGGACTCTTTATCAAAATGTTTAAGAGGCATCACAAAAAAAAAAAAAGGAAACAGAGAGAAGGTTCAGTGGATGGAGCTCGCCTACAATGTTCTTGTGAAAAGCCGCTAAAAACTGAACAACTAGTTCAGATCTAATGTCATTATCTGAAGGCTTCGCGCTTTAATGTCATCTATTCATAGAGTGCAGCCGAAAATAGTCCCGGAAGCAGAGGACCGGCTTCCTGCAAAATACGGTGAAAAATAATGTCGTCTATCGGCAATTAAAACAAGATGTTGGTCTCCCTGGTAGTGGCTTATTTAATTGAAAAAAAAACAAAAAAAAATGACACCCCTTTTCTATACAAAGTGCCCAAATGTCATACCCTCCACATTCATTTTCTACACATACTGCCCACTGTCATACCCTCAACACTCCTCTCCTATAAATACTACCCAATGTCCTACCCTCCACAGCCCTCTCCTATACATATTGCCCAATGTCATACCCTCCAATCTCATCTCCTATACATACTGCCTGTTTTCATACCCTCTATACCCCTCTCCTATACATACGACCCACTGTCATATCCACCGCACTCCTCTCTTATACATGCTGCCCAATGTCATACCCTCCACACTCCTCTCCCATAAATACTGCCCAATGCTACACCTTCTACACCCCTCTTCTATACTTATTTCCCAATGTCATACCCTCTACACCCCTCTCCTATACATATTGCCCAATGTCATACCCTCCACACTCCTCTCCTATACATACTGCCCACTGTCATACCCTCCACACCCCTTTCCTGTACATACTGCCAACTGTCATACCCTCCACACTCCTCTCCTATACATACTGCCCAATGTAATAACCACCACACACCTCTCCTGTACACACTGCCCAATGTCATAACCTCCACACACCTCTCCTGTACATACTGCCCACTGTCATACCCTCCACACTCCTCTCCTGTACATACTGCCCAATGTCATACACTCCACATCCCTCTCCTATACATATTGCCTAATGTCATACCCTCCACACCCCTCTCCTGTACATACTACCCAATGTCATACCCTCCACACCCCTCTCCTGTACATACTGCCCAATGTCATAACCTCCACATGCCTCTCCTATACATACTGCCCAATGTCACACCCTCCGCACACCTCTCCTGTACATACTGCTCAATGTCATACCCTCCACACCCCTCTCCTGTACATACTGCCCAATGTCATACCCTCCACACCCCTCTCCTGTACATACTGCCCAATGTCATACCCTCTACACTCCTCTCCTGTACATACTGCCCAATGTCATACCCTCCACACCCCTCTCCTGTACATACTGCCCAATGTCATAACCTCCACATGCCTCTCCTGTACATACTGCCCACTGTCATACCCTCCACACATCTCTCCTGTACATACTGCCCAATGTCATACCCTCCACACTCCTCTCCTGTACATACTTCCCACTGTCATACTCTCCACACTCCTTTCCTCAGGGCTGGTGCAAGGATTTTTGACACCCTAGGTGAAACCTAATTTTGCTGTCGCCATTGGCTCCACCCCTGACTCCACACCCTTTGACCTACCCATGTGACAGGAGACAGCGCTATACAGGAAGTATTGGCTCTGCTTCCTCTAGCACTGACTCCAGTACTGCGATGCGCCTCTAATTACACCACCGGTCGGACGGGGCAGCTGCCTGGGACTGAGTTAGTTACATGCTGCATCCTGCAGAGCATGCAGACATGGAGGGAAATCAGCGGCCGGGCACCCCTAGGCAGCAGTGCGCCCTAGGCGGCTGCCTAGTTTGCCTAGTGGTAGCACCGGCCCTGCCTCTCCTGTACATACTACCCTATATCATACCCCCTGGTACTTATCTCCTGCATATACTGTACTGTCACTATTATACTCTCTACACTCCTCTCTTGCCCATGCTGTCATACTCCTGGCACTTGTTTCCTGCACATACTACCCACCATCATACCCTCTGCACTCCTTTCATGTATGTCAATATTAAAAACTGAGTTAAAAGGTAAGGAAGGAGATCCGATGGAGACAATTGGGAGCCGAAGGTATAAATCTTCCCGTATACAGAGTATGTCACGTGACCAGCTGTCAATTGCCATTTGTTATAAGGTGGATACTGCTTTCAGAAGACACATGGACACAGGATACATCACCGAGATGAACAGTTTTATTGGGCAACTCAAATGGAAAACACAAAGGGCTCAACTCACTAAGCTGTAGTACATGGGCTGTTCACCACAGAACCTTTTCTTTCCAAAGCAGCCCCCTCCGCTCAGTTCATTTCTATCACACAGAACATTTTCTTGTATTACAGCTTGTAACCTGGCTTAGAACATTGTGCCAATGTGTAAATAAATTCAAATAAGACGATTAGATTTTTTTTCTCATACTAAGAATGTGACCCCCATAATGATACAGCGAAAAGCTGCTTCTCTACATATGTGGCCCATAGGCACATATCTACAGTAAAGCTGATCTCCAGGCAAACAGCAAAATACACAGAGGAAATACACATGGGGTTCATGCATACGGCTGCAAGGCAAGGGGGGCATACAGCATGCCTGGATCCAGGGGGGTGCTGGAGTGAGCTGTGCCCCCCCCCAGATTTTAGTTGCGCCCCCCACCCCCCAGGTCTTTGAGAGTGCATTCATTCATCCATAAGTCAGTCTGATGGAGGGAACTGATGTAAAGGGGCACTCTGATGGGGACATTTAAAGTGGTTTTAAAGGCACAAGGTTTTTTTACTTTAATGCATTCTATACATGAAGGTAAAAAAAAAAACCTTCAGTGTGCAGCTTACCCCTTAGCCCTCCCTTATACTTACCTAAGCCCGATCTCGATCCAGCGATGTGCACGAGACCCGAGGCTCTCCCGAGTTTCTCCCTCCTGATTGGCTGAGATGCAAAAGCAGGAGCCCTTGGCTCCCACTGCTGTCAATCACAGCCAGTGAGGTGGGAGCAGGGGGCAGGGCTGAGCTGCACTTTCTGTGTCCTATGGAAGCAGAGAGCCGGCTTGGGAGTAAGCAAGCATGAGTGCCCCCACAGCAAGCTTCTTGCTGTGGGGGCACTGGACAAAGGGGAGGAGCCTAGAGCACCGTCGAGGGACCCAAGAAGAGGAGGATGGGGGCTGCTCTGTGCAAAACTATTACACAGAGCAGGTAAGTATGAGATGTTTGTTATTTTTTTATACATTTTTTACCCTATGTTAGGGGACACTCTGATGGGGACATTTGATGTTAGGGGCACTCTGATGGGGACATTTGATGTTAGGGGTCACTCTGATGGGGACATTCGATGTTAGGGGGCACACTGATGGGGACATTTAATGTTAGGGGGCACTCTGATGGTGACATTTGATGTTAGGGGCACTCTGATGGTGACATTTGATGTTAGGGGCAGTCTGATGGTGACATTTGATGTTAGGGGCAGTCTGATGGTGACATTTGATATTAGGGGGCACTCTGATGGGGACATTTGATGTTACGTGGCACTCTGATGGGGACATTTGATGTTACGTGGCACTCTGATGGGGACATTTGCATAGTTGCCAACCTTTTCCTGGGACAGTCCCGATTTTGGGACCCTCGTCCCAATCGGAGGCTGACCCGAATCGGGATTTCCATCAGGAATATCGGGAAGGCTGGTTTTTTGGAGCAGCTGGCTCCAGCAAAATGGCCACTGGCGCCGCCGCTAGATCTTCCCCCTAGTGTTCAGTGGAGAGAGGAAGGGGCTCGATCCGTGCAGCCAATGACTTGGCTTCTTTAGCTGCATGGATCGGCCCCTCCCCTCTCCACTGATCACACGGTGCCGGTGTCTTGCCGAGAAAGTTCCCCAGCTATTCAGCTTCGTTCGGCTATTTCCGCCAGCTCGTACTGCGCAAGCGCTGCGCCTGCGCAGTACAGGGGGGTCTTTACTTGCCGAGGGGAACTTTCTCGGCAGAACACTGGCCGCTCCTGGAGTTCCTGGACGTGTGGTGGGGGGCGTTATGGGAGGGGAGGGTCTGCACTGGCACTGGCACTGATGGAGGGGGTGGTCTGCACTGAGGGGGGCCTGCACTAATAGAGGGGGGCTGCACTGAGGGGGTTCTGCACTAATAGAGGGAGGGGGTCTGCACTGATAGAGGGGGGGTCTGCACTAATAGAGGGGGGCTGCACTGAGGGGGGGCTGCACTAATAGAGGGGGGCTGCACTAAGGGGGCTCTGCACTAATAGAGGGGGGGTCTGCACTGAGGGGGGTCTGCACTAATAGGGGGGGTCTGCACTGGGGGGCATGCACTAATAGAGGGGGGGTCTGCACGGAGGGGGTTCTGCACTAATAGGGGGGTCTGCAATGATAGAGGGGGTCTGCACTGAGGGGGGTCTGCACTAATAGAGGGGGTGGTCTGCACTGAGTGGGGCCTGCACTAATAGAGGGGGGGCTGCATTGAGGGGGTTCTGCACTAATAGCGGGGGGGTCTGCACTAATAGAGGGGGATCTGCACTGATAGAGGGGGGTCTGCACTGAGGGGGGTCTGCACTAATAGAAAGGGGCTGCACTGAGGGGGGTCTGCACTAATAGAGGGGGTCTGCACTGATAGAGGGGGTCTGCACTGAGGGGGTCTGCACTAATAGAGGGGGGCTGCACTGAGGGGGGTCTGCACTAATGGAGGGGGGAGGTCTGCACTGATAGAGGGGGGTCTGCACTGAGGGGGTATGCACTAATAGAGGGGGGTCTGCACTAATAGAGGGGGGTCTGCACTGATAGAGGGGGGTCTGCACTGATAGAGGGGGGTCTGCACTGAAAGAGGAGGGTCTGCACTGATAGAGGGGGGTCTGCACTGATAGAGGGGGGTCTGCACTGATGGAGGGGGGGTCTGCACTGATGAAGGGGGTCTGTATTAAGGGAGAGGGGTCTGTACTGAGGCGGGGTTTAAACTGATGGAGGGGTTCTGTACTTAGTGGGGGGGTCTGTACTGAGGGAAGAGGATCTATACTGCTGGAGGGGCGGTCTGTACTTAGTGGGGGGGTCTTTACTGAGGGAGGGGGGCTGTACTGAAGGGGGACCATAGTTGGTGGAGGGGGGGTGACATCAATTTTTTTCCGAACTGGGTGACACCAGCTGTAGTGACGCCACTGGCTCTTGTCTCTGCAGCAATTTAACTTTAATTTACAGGAGGGGGGTTAACTATATACAGGAGGAGGGGGGTAACTATATACAGGAGGGGGGGTTAGCTACATACAGGAGGAGGGGGGTTAGCTATATACAGGAGGAGGGGGTTAGCTATATAGAGGAGGAGGGGGGTTAACTATATACAGGAGGAGGGGGTTAACTATATACAGGTGGGGGACGGTTAACTATATACAGGAGGGGGGTTAACTATATACAGGAGGGGGGAGGGTTAACTATATACAGGAGGGGGGTTAACTATTTACAGGAGGGGGGGTTAACTATGTACAGGAGGGATTACTATGTACAGTGGGGGTAATTATGTACAGGGGGGATACTATGTACAGGGGGGCTAACTATGTACAGGGGGTGACTAGGGGGAGAGGGGAAACTATGTACAGGGGGAGGGGGTAACTATGTACAGGGGGGGTAACTATGGCTCTGCCTGGGACACTGGTTTAAGGACTGAGGCTGGGAACACTGGTGTAAAGACTGACTCTGCTGGTGGCACCTGATGCAAGGAGAGACTCTACTGGGGGACCTGATGCAAGGAGCGACTCTGCTGGGGGCACCTGATGCAAGGAGGGACTCTGCCGGAGGCATGATGCAAGGAGGGACTCTGCCGGAGGCACCTGATGCAAGGAGGGACTCTGCCGGGGGCACCTGAAACAAGGACAGACTCTGCTGGGGACACCTGATACAAGGACGGACTCTGCTGGGGACACCTGATGCAAGGACGGACTCTGCTGGGGACACCTGATGCAAGGACAGACTCTGCTGGGGGCATCTGATGCAAGGAAGGACTCTGCTGGTGGCAGGTGACGTGGCTAGTGACACGCTCAGGGATCCCACTGATTTGGCTATGGTGAGTTGAATGATTTCATTTTATATTACAATGTAATAATAGAAATAATGCACTTCAATCATCCCGACACCATAACAATCATGTTGCTGGGATGATTGAAGCGCTAACACCAGGTGTTTGGAGTATCTGCTGATTGTTAAACTTTCTAGAATACACATATTTCTATTGCTGTGTAGGATCTGGGCCTGCTGTCCCTCCATTCCTCTCTCCTCCTTTCCCTCTCCAGCCCTCATTTATCTCAGACTTTAACCACACCCCTTCGAGCCACGCCCATTTAAGCCACACCCACCATTTCACGTAAACCACGCGCATTTTTCCAGTTTCCCTTTTTATTGCTGTGTCACACCTACAAACGCATGCCCCGTCCCCTAATTATTATTCTGTTCCGCCTACAGCCAAAAAAGTGTCCCACAAATTTTTTTTGCAATGTTGGCAACTATGCATTTAATGTTAGGGGGCACTCTGATGGTGACATTTGATGTTAGGGGGCACTCTGATGGTGACATTTGATGTTAGGGGCCACTCTGATGGGAACATTTGATGGAAGGGGGACTCTAGTGGGGGCACATGATGTAAGGGGGCACTCTGATGGAGACATTTGATATAAAGGGGGCTCTAATGGGGATAGATGATGTAAGGGGGCACTTGGATGAGGAATTTAACATTAGGGCACACTCTGATGGGGACATTTGATGTTAGGGGGCACTCTGATGGAGGCATTTGATGTATAGGGGGCTCTAATGGTAAAAGTTAATGTAAGGGGGCCCTCTGATTGGGACATTTGATGTTAGAGAGCACTCTGATGGGGACATTTGATGTTAGAGAGCACTCTGATGGGGACATTTGATGTTAGGGGGACTCTGATGGGGACATTTGATGTTAGAGAGCACTCTGGTGGAGACATTTAATATTAGGGGGCACTCTGATGGGGAAATTAAATGTTAGGGAGTGCTTTGATGGGGACATTTGATGGAAGGGGGATTCTAGTGGGGGAAATGATTTAAGGGGGCACTCTGATGGAAGCATTTGATGGAAAGGGGGCTCTAATGGGGACAGTTGATGTAAGGGGGCACTCTGATGGGGGAAGTTGATGTAAGTGGGCTCTCTGATGGGGGCAGTTGATGTAAGAGGCACCCTGATGCAGACAGTTGATGTAAGGAGGCCCTCTGCTGAGCTTAACTGAGGGCAGTTTGATTTGGACATCTGATGTATGGGTACACTCTGATGGGGCATTTGATGTAAAGGGGGCTCTAATGTGGATGGGGGACTTTAGTGGGGGCAAGTGTTGTAAGGAGGCACTCTGATGGTGACAGTTGATGTAAGGGGGGCACTCTGATGAGGACAATTTATGTAAAAGGCTACTCCAAGGGGGGGCAATTGATATAAAAGGGAAACTCTTCTGCCAATCCAGTAGTAGGTTTAAGCCACTGGTGCATGCTGGGGAAGGATATAAATATTTGGGACAGGGCAACCCTCATCCAATTCACATATGTGTGAACCCAGCCTAAAGGTTCTGACACTGTGAAGCTGGACATTGATCTGAATCTGTAGTCTGTAAGTGATCTGCTATGGTATCTGTGATCTCTAACCTTCACCTCCCTATCCGTTCTGCAATGAAAACTTTAAAAAGACAAAAGTGACCGGACCCAATATCCTTTTTTGGTTCCCCTATTTTAGCCATGAACTCAGCCATAGAGTGAAATGTTAGCCCACCCCTGACCCCTGGAGGTGCTATTCTGCCTTTGGGGTGTCAGAGGGGTGCTACAAGGTCACATGACTTCATTCCTGCTGTACATCCTCCAGCTGCTGTACGTCTGCAGTTTTGATCTTAGTAGGGCTGGTAAGATTTCGAGGAATAAATCTAAAAAGCAGCAGACACGGAAAATAATTATGTTTTAGGCTGCTAATTTCTTCGAGTATAAATTTCTGGTATCTCTCACTTATTTTCACACTTCCACCATGTTAACACCGCTACACATTAATTATATCAATTACAATTATTTGGGGATATAATTAGGCAGCATCTCCGTGACTGCATGCAAACACAGAGCTTCTCACTATATTTCACAAATTGGATAATTATCCTGATCTCGGCTCACTTGCGTCACCTCCAAGCTCATTTTATAGTTTTTTACTGTAAGGCTCGGCTTAGTTGTGCGGCAACACAAAACCGAAAATGCATTTTGGAGGCGTTTGACAAGCGTTGAGGAGGCGATATGACAAATCCTCACCACCAGTTTTACCCCCGTAAATGCCACACCACGGCACCACAGCTGCGTGCAATGCATGTGGTTGCAGCAGGTCCCCATTTGCTTGAAGGGGTTGTGCTGAGTGGTGGTACTGCCTGCCGTTCATTTTTGCAGAGGATGCGAAATAAAGGGTCACAACTGTGGTATGTGAACACTGTCTTTGCCACTTAAGAGGGAGCAGTTGGGAGGTGGTAAAAGCAAGGCTTACATGTGTGTTTTTACCCCCCCCCCCATTTGCAATTCTAAATTAGCTCTTATGCCCCGTACACACGGTCGGATTTTCAGATGGAAAATGTCCGATCGGAGCGTGTTGTCGGAAATTCCGACCGTGTGTGGGCTCCATCGGACATTTTCCATCGGGTTTTCCGACACACAAAGTTTGAGAGCAGGATATAAAATTTTCCGACAACAAAATCTGTTGTCGGAAATTCCGATCGTGTGTACACAAATCCGACGGACAAAGTGCCACGCATGCTCAGAATAAATAAAGAGATGAAAGCTATTGGCCACTGCCCCATTTATAGTCCCGACGTACGTGTTTTACGTCACCGCGTTCAGAACGATCGGATTTTCCGACAACTTTGTGTGACCGTGTGTATGCAAGACAAGTTTGAGCCAACATCCGTCGGAAAAAATCCTAGGATTTTGTTGTCGGAATGTCCGAACAAAGTCCGACCGTGTGTACGGGGCATAAGACTTTAAAGAAAATAATGCTTCTCAGAGACATTTGAGAGGGGAAGAGGAGACAATGTGATGCCTCATCACTGCTTGTTTTAACCTCCTAACTACCTCACCATCATTGCGTCCAGTTGCATGGTGGTTGTGGCAGGTCCATATTTGCTTAACCATCTGTCTACCAGGCACTTTCATCCCCTTCTTGCTTTCTTTTGGTGGTATTTTATCTCCACTATTTTTTTGGGGGGGGGTTTTTGCTAAAAAAAACCCGAAAATTTTGAAAAAAAAAAGTTTTTCTTGGTTTCTGTTATAATATATTTTGCAGACAACAAATTTTTCTTCTTCACTGATGTGCGCTGATGAGGCTGCACTGATAGGCACTGATAGACAGCCCTGATGGGCACTGATGAGGCAGCATTGATGTGCACTGATAGGCAATGATAGACGGCACTGATGGGCACTGATGAGGCAGCACTGATGAGGAGGCACTGAAGAGGCGGCACTGATAGGCCACACTTATGGGCACTGATGAGGCCGCACTGATGGGCACTGATGTGGAGGCACTGATGAGGTGGCACTGATGGGTGCTGATGAGGTGGCACTGATGAGGAGGCACTGACAAGGCGGCACTTATGAGGTGGCACTGATGGCCACTGACAGACACAGCGTGGGAGGAAAGGACTGCAGATAACTGGCAAGTCTGTTTACATGTGATCAGCTAAGATTGGACCTTTACCCGAGATCTGTGATTGCTGTGTCCAGAGGACACAGAGGTCACAGAGCACGCCCGATGCGTGCAGCAGGAGATGTGCATGGGGCAGGGTTCTGGGAGCGTGGTTGGCAAGTGGTTAAATGTGCTGCTTTTGGCAGCTGTACTACCCACTGAATGCAACAGAGGGGTTTGGTTTTGCGGTTTAAACATCTCAATCCGCTGCCTTTGCAGCTTAAGGGGAGCGGTTGGGCGCGCGGGGGGGGGGGCACTTTGTGGGGGGGAGCGACACTCACCTATGTGTGTTTTTACTCTTAACTGAAAGTCTAAAAGATCTCTTAATCTTTAAAAAAACTCCAATATAGAATTCTCCCTGCCAAATATGTAAAATGTGGTTTACTTGTCTTCCTTCATGTCAAGTGTACCACCCTCCTAGTTTGCTAGGATGTAGGCAAATGTTTTTTTTTTACTTCTCTGTAATCAGTGGAGCAGTTGTTGATTGCTTTTGGCTGTTCTGAATCTCACAGGTTGCAGATTTGATTTCTTTTCCCTGTCTTCCTGAGGGTTCTGGAACATAGAGGGTTGATCAAGGCAAATCTCAGCCTGAATATTTATTGTGCTCCAGCCAATCCCTGGGGAGGTGTCCCCAGAAGGTGGCTGGAGAGGCATACTGTATAAATAGTCTGAGATTCAGAGCAGCAGGGTTCTTTTCCCTGTCTGGGTAGATGTGGCTACCCCCATCTGCAGCAGTTATCCTGATTCCAACCAGTGTTCATCGAAGTCTCAGCTGTGGCATAGCTGGGGGCCGAATCCTGGGGATCCCTTCCTGATGCTAGTCAATGGAACCTTCACCTGGAAACCTGGTCTGGAGAGACCTGGAGAGTGCCCAGTGGAAGTAAGAAGGAGTCTGTATGTCTGGAGGCATTGTGAACAATAAAGTGTCACTAAACTCACATCATAAAAAACGATCAATAAATGGTGTATTCCACACTGTTCATAGTCACTTAGTCACTATGAGATTTCTTGATTCTGTATTCTTCAAATACCTGGTTGATGCTGCTGCTCTCTATCTCCCCCTTCTGTCCATGTCCCCAGTTCAGCTTGGGATTTTGCAGAACAGTGTTGGCAACTCTGCACATGCTCAGTTTTCAGTGAGTTTCTATGCTGGGCATTTCCTCCCTATCACATCTGAGCAGCCCATGTGACTGTAGAGCAGTGGTTCTCAACCTTACTAGTGCCGTGACCCCTGGATAAAATTTGTTGTGGGGACCCCTAACAGTAAAATTATTTTCGTAGCGTGGGTGTTTCAGCACCCAAGGCAAGATAAGTAATTATCGCCCCTAACCCACGATTATTTAGTGCTCCCCAATTCCCTTCCACTCATACAGTATTAAAACCCCCTTATGGTACATTTTAGGATCTACCACTATTTCTCTTTGTTCTCCTTTCTTTACCCTTTATCTCTCACTATCCTAATTTCTCCCCCCCCCCATCTCTCTCTAGCCATCTTTATTGTTCTTTCTCTTATTCTTTTCCGCTCCCTTCCATGCATTCTCTATTTTTATTCCTTCTCTTACTCCTTGGTGGGGGGAGTTGAGATGTGTGGCAGTGCTGGTGGGGAGTTGGGATGAGTGGCAGTGCTCGGGGGAGTTCTGATCATCCAACTTAGGTGCTCCTGATCAAGGTCATCTGCTGATCTGAGAACTGTAGTGGGGACTTTTAATGGCAACTATAATCACAGGTAGTGTTACCCACTGTGTCTCCGACTTTGTGGTGTCTCGTAGCAGTGACACCTATGCCGAAATCGGGAGATAGGGTCTCCTCCAGCCCCTCCCACTTCACATTCTTCACCAGTCAGCTGACTTCTAGTCTCTGACCCCCAGCCCTGCCGTGAACTGAATAAGTGGCTGAGAAGAGGCTGGGTGGGCGACCACGGGTTCCAGGAACAGCCCAGCTGGGCAGCCGCGGAAAGTCTGGGAGAGCAGTACGGGCTTCAGGAACAGCCCAGGATTCGGTGACCCCTGGAAAATCATCATTCGACCCCCGAGGGGGTCCCGACCCCCAGGTTGAGAACCACTGCTGTAGAGTCACACATGTGGGCATAAACACAGTGGTAAATGACAGCCCACTCCCTCCCTCCTCCTCCATAAAAACTAACCAGCTAAACACAATGTGGGCTGGATACTACATGTAGATTAATGGAGGCTTGACCTCCGTGTTATACTGTTATCGACAAAAAATAATAAAGATTTGAGTTCAAATTTATATTTGTATGACAATTTAAAACACTTTATTGATTAATTATTTATTTTTACTCTGTATTCCAAAGGCTGTTTTTTTATTTTATTTTAAAACACGTGGCCAGCAGCAGAGAACTAAAAGCTCCTCCTGCTTATGTTTCCCTGCAGACAGGCTGGGAGAGATCTGGGTCATGTGACAGCTGGATATCCATTAGGAAAAAGGTACTTAGATGGAAGAGTAGTCAAGTAGCAGGCTGAGGTCAGTACCAGGCAAGCAGGCTGTCAGGACCCGGGTCTGAACCTGCAAAATCTGCAGTGTCAGGCAATGTCTGTTCTTGCTAAGCCACCTAAGATGCAGAACAGCTCCCTGGACAATTCCTTGAATGATCTTGCCTTGAACCCTGTTTTTCTTGAACCTTGAACTCTTTGCTCCTCCAATGAACTTCCCGATTTAAGCCATATCTCTGCATTTCCTGTTATTGTGCTCTCTCCATCCAATATCTTGCTCTTGTCACTCTTGCTGCCGTCCATATCTTCTCTACCACTCGTTGCCAAACTTTGACTTGTTTCTCGACTACGCTCCTGCTTGATCTCAACCTGCAACCACTTGTTGCTGACTTTTGGCCTGTTTTCTGTCCACGCTTCTGCTTATCCCTACCTGCCATATCTGCTACTGGACAATGGCTTGCTCACCTCCTGTTGGGATGATCCCGAGGACTGCAACCTGGTACTAACATGCAGCAAAACTGTCAGGGAAATCGTGTGCATAATCGTACACAAAGACATGCAAGAAGATGTGTACTTGCTAATAGAAATTCTCGAGTGACAGCTAGAGGTTCAGTAACTTGCACGCATGCGCAAAGGAATTTGGTAGTGACAACTAAGGATTCCTGACTTGCTAACGTATTCCGTGCATGTGTGCATGAGCATTAGCGTGAACGTGTGTGAGTATTTGGTGCCCTCTTGCCTATTTAGACCAGAAGATTGCTGAGTGGTCGTCAGCTTCTACTGTCTGTGACCTCAGGGCTGATCCTAGGGTCACCGGCGCCTGGGTGCAGAAATATTTCTGGCGCCCCCACATGGGCGTGGTCATCTTACCAACTCCTCCCCTTTACAAATGTTTCTATGGCAACGACTCAAACACAGAGATGCTCCCCTAAGAAGTCTTTGTTACCCTGGGATCCTCCTGTGATCTTTTAATAAAGAAAATACAGGAAGAGGGTACACTAATGAGACCTGGAGGGGAGTCTCTCTGATGCACACAGAGAGGGCTTCTGTTAGAGAGTCTGTTAGAAAGAGCCCCCAGACATAATACAGAAGATGGTCAGAGACTGCAGACATAGTACAGGAGATGGTCAGAGACTGCAGACATAGTACAGGGGATGATCAGAGACTGCAGACATAATACAGAAGATGGTCAGAGACTGCAGACATGGTACAGGAGATGGTCAGAGACTGCAGACATAGTACAGGGGATGATCAGAGACTGCAGACATAATACAGGAGATGATCAGAGACTGCAGACATAATACAGGAGATGATCAGAGACTGCAGACATAATACAGGAGATGATCAGAGACTGCAGACATACTACAAGAGATGATCAGAGACTGCAGACATAGTACAAGAGATGATCAGAGACTGCAGACATACTACAGGAGATGATCAGAGACTGCAGACATAGTACAAGAGATGATCAGAGATTGCAGACATAGTACAAGAGATGATCAGAGACTACAGACATACTACAGGAGATGATCAGAGACTGCAGACATACTACAGGAGATGATCAGAGACTGCAGACAGGATATAATAGATGATCAAAGACTGCAGACATAGTACAGGAGAAGGTCAGAGACTGCAGATATACTACAGGAGATGATCAGAGACTGCAGACATAATACAGGAGATGATCAGAGACTGCAGACATACTACAGGAGATGATCAGAAACTGCAGACATAATACAGGAGATGATCAGAGACTGCAGACATAGTACAGGAGATGATCAGAGACTGCAGACATAATACAGGAGTTGATCAAAGACTGCAGACATACTACAGATGATCAGAGACTGCAGACAGGATATAAGAGATGATCAAAGACTGCAGACATAGTACAGGAGATGATCAGATACTGCAGACATAATACAGGAGATGATCAGAGACTGCAGACATACTACAGGAGATGATCAGAGACTGCAGACATAATACAAGAGATGATCAGAGACTGCAGACATAGTACAGGAGATGATCAGAGACTGCAGACATAGTACAGGAGATGATCAGAGACTGCAGACATAGTACAGGAGATGATCAGAGACTGCAGACAGACATACTACAGGAGATGATCAGAGACTGCAGACAGACATACTACAGGAGATGATCAGAGACTGCAGACATACTACAGGAGATGATCAGAGACTGCAGACATAATACAGGAGATGATCAGAGACTGCAGACATACTACAGGAGATGATCAGAAACTGCAGACATAATACAGGAGATGATCAGAGACTGCAGACATAGTACAGGAGATGATCAGAGACTGCAGACATAATACAGGAGTTGATCAAAGACTGCAGACATACTACAGATGATCAGAGACTGCAGACAGGATATAAGAGATGATCAAAGACTGCAGACATAGTACAGGAGATGATCAGATACTGCAGACATAATACAGGAGATGATCAGAGACTGCAGACATACTACAGGAGATGATCAGAGACTGCAGACATAATACAAGAGATGATCAGAGACTGCAGACATAGTACAGGAGATGATCAGAGACTGCAGACATAGTACAGGAGATGATCAGAGACTGCAGACATAGTACAGGAGATGATCAGAGACTGCAGACAGACATACTACAGGAGATGATCAGAGACTGCAGACAGACATACTACAGGAGATGATCAGAGACTGCAGACATACTACAGGAGATGATCAGAGACTGCAGACATAGTACAGGAGATGATCAGAGACTGCAGTCATACTACAGGAGATGATCAGAGACTGCAGACATAATACAGGAGATGATCAGAGACTGCAGACATAATACAGGAGATGATCAGAGACTGCAGACATAATACAGGAGATGATCAGAGACTGCAGGCATAGTACAGGAGATGATCAGAGACTGCAGACATAGTACAGGAGATGATCAGAGACTGCAGACATAGTACAGGAGATGATCAGAGACTGCAGACATAATACAGGAGATGATCAGAGACTGCAGACAGGATATAAGAGATGATCAAAGACTGCAGACATAGTACAGGAGATGATCAGAGACTGCAGACATGGTACAGGAGATGATCAGAGACTGCAGTCATACTACAGGAGATGATCAGAGACTGCAGACATAATACAGGAGTTGATCAGAGACTGCAGACATAATACAGGAGATGATCAGAGACTGCAGACATACTACAGGAGATGATCAGAGACTGCAGACATAATACAGGAGATGATTAGAGACTGCAGACATAATAAAGGAGATGATCAGAGACTGCATTTCCTATGAACGTTAGTAGATAATGGCCGATCGGCCCTCTCACCTGACCCAGCGATACAGCGGTGGTTCCTCTGATCAGGAGTCAGCTCACTCTGAATTGCCCGTGGCGACTCCGCTGTGTAGAGCCCAGATCTATATTCCGGCAATGACTCCATTCCTTTCTCTGCCAGGGATGGCGCTAGGCTGTGTGGCTTTCCCTCTGGTGGCGCAGGGCAGCGGGGTTCTCTCAGCACTGTCCGCTCCCTCTGGAGTCCTGGGTGTATTTCCCTGAAAGCTTTCCCAGGCTCCTGTATCTCTCTCTCTCTCCCATTTAGCTGAGCATGCTGTGTGAGCTGCAGTTTCTGTGTTACAGTGGGGCTGCCAGTCCTCGGGACTACATGTCCCACAATCCTCTTCTCTGCTCCTTTTTCTATTCTGTTTCTTCCCTGGGTATATGAAGGCAGGGGAAGATACATAGTGGGCAGCTGTGCTGGCAAGCGCTGCTCACTAGTACAGCAGCGTGCGCAAGAGGGAGAGGGAGGGGGGAGAGGGAGGGGGGAAAGAAGAGCCCGCAGCTGCATTGGCATCACTATGGTTGGGGTCACCCCCCTTCCACCAACTATAATCGCCCCTCAGTACAGACCCCCTCCACTAAGTATAGACCCCCTCCACTAAGTATAGACCCCCTCCATCAGTGCAGAACCTGCACTAAGTATAAACCCCTCCCTAAGTACAGACCTTACACAGTGCAGACCCCCCCAGGAAAACCCCCCTCCATTAGTACAGACCCCCCCAGGACAGACCCCCCCCTCCATTAGTACAGACCCCCCCAGGACAGACCCCCCCTCCATTAATACAGACCCTCAGGACAGACCCCCCTCCATTAGTACAGACTCCCCAGGACAGAGCCCCCCTCCATTACTACAGACCCCCCAGGACAGAGTCCCCCTCCATTACTACAGACCCCCCAGGACAGAGCCCCCCTCCATTACTACAGACCCCCCAGGACAGAGCCCCCCTCCATTACTACAGACCCCCCAGGACAGAGCCCCCCTCCATTACTACAGACCCCCCAGGACAGAGCCCCCCTCCATTACTACAGACCCCCCAGGACAGAGCCCCCCTCCATTACTACAGACCCCCCAGGATAGAGCCCCCCTCCATTACTACAGACCCCCCAGGACAGACCCCCCCTCCATTACTACAGACCCCCCCAGGACAGACCCCCCTCCATTACTACAGACCCCCCCAGGACAGAGCCCCCTCCATTACTACAGAACCCGCAGGACAGAGCCCCCCTCCATTACTACAGACCCCCCAGGACAGACCCCCCTCCATTACTACAGACCCCCCAGGACAGAGCCCCCCTCCATTACTACAGACCCCCCAGGGCAGGACCCCCCCTCCATTGGTACAGACCCCCCCAGGACAGAGCACCCCCTCCATTACTACAGACTCCCCAGGACAGAGTCCCCCTCCATTACTACAGACCCCCCAGGACAGAGCCCCCCTCCATTACTACAGACCCCCCAGGACAGAGCCCCCCTCCATTACTACAGACCCCCCAGGACAGACCCCCCTCCATTACTACAGACCCCGCAGGACAGAGCCCCCCTCCATTACTACAGACCCCCCAGGACAGAGCCCCCCTCCATTACTACAGACCCCCCAGGACAGACCCCCCTCCATTACTACAGACCCCCCAGGACAGAGCCCCCCTCCATTACTACAGACCCCCCAGGACAGAGCCCCCCTCCATTACTACAGACCCCCCAGGACAGACCCCCCTCCATTACTACAGACCCCCCAGGACAGAGCCCCCCTCCATTACTACATACCCCCCAGGACAGAGCCCCCCTCCATTACTACAGACCCCCCAGGACAGAGCCCCCCTCCATTACTACAGACCCCCAGGACAGAGCCCCCCTCCATTACTACAGACCCCCCAGGGCAGGACCCCCCTCCATTAGTACAGACCCCCCCCAGGACAGAGCCCCCCCCTCCATTACTACAGACCCCCCAGGACAGAGCCCCCCTCTATTAGTAATGACCCCCCAGGGCAGGACCCCTCCTCCATTACTACAGACCCCCCCCCCTCCATTAGGGTACAGTACATAATGATAAAAACACCCGGGCGGCAGCTAGAGAGGAGAGTGCGCAGCCGCGCCGCCCGGGTGGAGAACAGAAGAGTACACAGCAGGAGTGAGAGACACAGAGAGGAGGAGAATGTGTCAGCACGGACCGCTCCACTCCCCCTCCCCCCGCGACATCACTCACTGCACGGCTGGTCTCTCTCCACACAGAGACCAGCCGCTCTGCCTCCCTTCTCATCTTCGGCTGGCTGAAGGAGGGAGGGGCTTGAGCACTGAATACAGCGGCGCCTTTCTTCTTAGAACACCAGCGGAAAGGCGCCGCAGGACACAAACAAGAGGAGGAAGAGGGAAGGGAGCACTCTGGCGCTACAGCGCCCCCACCTCTCTGGCGCTGGGGTGCACTGCACCCCGTGCACCCCGCCTCGGACCGGCCCTGTGTGACCTGACCCTGTGCTTGCTCCTGTGTATACTTGGCCTGTTTGACTCATTCCTGGTTCTTGATACCTGATTGCTGACCCGGCATGTGACCTGACTCTGCCTTCTGCCTACTGTTCCGGTACTTTCTCTGCTCCCTTGATACGGACCCTGGCCTACCCAGACTCCTCTCTGGATCCAATCCTGTACCTCTGCTGTTTGGCCGTTGCCAACTTCTGCCTGCCTGACCACCGGAGACCCTGCATTCACCTGCTCTTCAGCTTGGCTGCTGTCTGCTGTCCTGCACCTGCCGCTGTGTACCTGCACCTGCCAGTCCACCAGTCTGCCTGCTGTTCTGCAACTGTTGACGTGTATCTGCATCGGCCAGTCCACCAACCTGCCCGCTGCCTGGCACCTGCTGCAAGTATCTTCTCTCCAGGATCTCCTACCATAGTGCCACTTCGTGCCCTGTTATATCCTGTCACCACCTTCAGGAGAAACAGGACAGGAAGTGTAAGGGAAAGCCCTCCCGTCAGCTCAGCCTCAACCAGGTACATGACAGTTCCACTCAGTCATGTCTGAGGCCGAAGGAGGTACTTTCCCATTGGACATTCTTTGCCAGCAACTTCTTGCTCTGACTCAGGTTGTGAAAAATCTTCTTGATGATCACTGTTGGCTGAAGGGCTGTATTGAACTGTTAACTTTGAGTTCGCCTGGTGACTCAGCGATGGGAAAGGCCTTCACATTTGAACTCTCTACTACCTCCAGAACCTCGGGTTCCCACACCAAAATGTTTCTTGGGAGATCGGACTGCATTAAGGGCATTTCGGAATGCATGTCACTTATATTTCATGCTTCAGCCACGGGCTTTCTCCCTGGAAAAGACCTAAGTGGGATTCGTCATCTCCCTGCTGCTGGGAGAACCCCAATCCAGGGCCCATTGTTTGCTAGAACAAGAAAGCTCATTATTACAGACTTTACACTCTTTCTTTGTGGCTATGGCCCAGCTCTACGAGGAACCTCAGCGGACTGCCACGGCAGAGTCAACCCTTCACACATTGCAGCAAGGCCATAGGCCTGTGGAGGACTGTTGTTGAATTTCATAAATGGGGTGCAGACACTGACTGGAACGAAGCAGCCCTGGGTTACCAATTCCATTTTGGCTCGTCAGAACCCCTTAAAGATGAACTGGCTAGAGGGGCTTTGCCCGATTTCCTAGAAGGTCTGATTCAATTAGCCATACAATTGGAACGGAGATTGCGTGAGCGGCAATCTGAAAAGATGGGCAGTCTTCATCCACCTAGGATGTTATCATCGAGAGCTCTGACCCATACCACTATACTTGTTGTTCCGCCTGAACCACTATCATCCACATTTGACCTTGCAGAAGTAGAACCAAAGCAGATTGGCCTCCTCTGTTCTCCACTATCCACAAAGGAGAAGCTTAATCGCAGAATGGCTAACTTATGTTTCTACTGTGGAGTTGTTGGTCATTTCATACAGACTTGCCCTGCGAAACCAAGCTGACCACCCTCTTTCTCATTTATGGCTGTATGCTCTTCAAGAAATAATCCTGCTCATGTTTCCCTGCCCATCTCATTTCAAGTGTCTGGGCAAACTATTCCAGTTCAAGCTATTATCGATTCTGGTGCTTGCAGTTGCTTTATGGACATTAACTTTGCCAAACAACATAGCATTTCGTTACAACCCAAGAAGCAGAGACTTATGGTACATTTGGCAGATGGGTCAGATCTCATGTCTGGGCCTGTAAGTCTTGAAACTGACTTACTCCTCGAATCTTCTGCTCAATGACATCAAGAATTTCTTTGATTAGACATTATTCCATCTACATTAATTCCTGTTATCCTTGGTATCCCCTGGTTGCAGACACATAACCCGCACAAAGACTGGAACACTGGGAAAGTGACATTCTCTTCTTTCTACTGTCAGAAGTCCTGCCAGCCACCACCTGTTTTTCATGAGGCTCCACTTCTGTGTCTCCACCCTGAACCAGATGTACAGCAGATTGTACCTGCATGTTACCACAATTTCTTGGACCAGAACTGCTTCCAGGAGCTGAGATCCCATTCGGGCGGATTTTCCCACTGTCTGAGCTCGAATTAGAGGCCCTTCGTTAGTACATCTCTGAAAACTTGAAAAGAGGCTTTATCCGTCCTTCCACATCACCTGCTTGGACGGGCATCTTTTTTGTAAAGAAAAAAGACTGTACACTTCGCCCTTGTGTGGACTATAGGGAGTTAAATAAAGTTACAGTCAAAAATAGATATTCTCTTCCTCCGGTTCCTGAACTTTTTCAGAGAGGCGAAAGTGTTCACTAAATTTGATCTGCGGGGAGCCTATAACCTTGTGTGTATAAGAGAAGGAGACGAATGGAAAACAGAATTCAGAACACGGTTTGGGCATTTCGAATACCTCGTCATGCCATTTGGTCTGTGCAATGCACCGGCCACATTCTAACACTTTGTGAATTACATTTTTCGAGACTTCCTTGACCTATTTATGATTGCTTATCTGGATGACATTTTGACCTTCTCCTCTTCACTGGAATTGCATCGCATTCTTGTTGTCAAAGTGTTGGGCCGGTTAAGAGAATATAGACTCTATGCCAAGGCGGAAAAATGCGAGTTCGAGGTACAAGAGATTTCCTTCCTTGGCTTCATCATTTCCACAGAGGGAATTTCGATGGACTCGCAAAAGGTTAACTCCATCCTGGATTGGTCTGTCCCGACAGATAAAAGGAGTGTACAAAGATTTGTGGGCTTTGCTAATTTCCATAGAAAATTCATTAAGGGATTTTCTTCCATCCTTTGTCCCATCACTTAACTCACAAAGTCACATACCCGATTCCAATGGACTGTTGAAGCACAAACGGTTTTTGACAAGCTGAAGCTCCCTTTTACCTCTGCCCCAATTCTGCTCTACCATGATCCAGCATTACCTTGTAACCTTGAAGTTGTTGTTTCTGAGAATGCTGTGGGAGCAATTTTGTCTCAGAGACAGTGGCGTCACTAGGGTTGGTGTCACCTGGTGCGGTAATATATGGTGTCACCCCCCGCACTAAGCAGGCTAGTGGGTCGGTGTGGTTCCCCCCCCCCCCCTTAACCTACCACAATAGATGGAGCTGGGATGTGATTGGGGGGATGGATTGAGCCAGAATTGGATCGGGGGGATGGATGGAGCGGGGATGGGATCAGGGGGGTGGATGACGTGGGGATAGGATCAGTGGGGATGGATGGAGTGGGTATGGGATCAGGGGGGTGAATGGAGAAGGGATAGGATCAGGGGGGATGGATGGAGCAGGTATGGGATCAGGGGGGGGATGTATGGAGCCAGGATGGGATTGAGGAGATGGATGGAGCCGGGGTGGGATCAGGATCAGGGGGGATTGCTGGAGCGGGTATGGGATCGGGGGCTGGGTGGAGCTTGGAAGGGATGGGGGGAATGAATGGAGCCAGGATGTGATCGGGGGGAATGAATAGAGCGGGGATGGGATCGGGGGAATAGATGGAGCCGGGATGGGATTGGGGATGGGATCAGGGGGGATGGATGGAGCAGGTATGGGATCAGGGGGATGGGTGAAGCCGGAATGGGATCGGGGGAATGGATGGAGACGGGATGGGATCAGGGGGGATGGATAAAGCCGGAATGGGTTCGGGGGATGGATGGAGCCGGGATGGGATCAGGGGGGATGGATGAGTGGGTATGGGATTGGGGGGATGAATGGAGCTGGGATGGGATCAGGATCAAGGGGGATGGATGCGCGGGTATGGGATCAGGGGGATTGATGGAGCCGGAATGGGATCGGGGGGATAATTGGAGCCAGCATGGGATCAGGATCAGAGGGGATTGATGAGCGGGTATGGAATTGGTGGGTGGGATCGGTGGGTGGATGGAGCCAGAATGGGATTGGGGGGGTGGATGGATCCGAGATGAGATCTTTGATTTGGGGGGGGGTAAAAGGATATGTGCTAGGGGGTGCTTTGGGAGGGGAGAAGAATTGCACTGGGGGGAGGGGGTCAAACTTAAAAACTGCCCTCTCCTACTTGTAGTACACGTCCTCTCCAACCCAAAACAAAGAGCACCCCCAGCACCTATTCTATAACCCCTCCTAAAATCACTCCTGGCAGCATAATTGTTACCTGCCAATGCCCCCAACCACTATGCCCCCCTCCTCTGCAACACTCCTGTTGCATACCTCAGGGCAGGTGTTGTAGTGTGGATGGTGTCCCTCCACATCCTCGGGTCTTCCTCCCTGCCTGTGTACACGTCAGAGCCAAGGAGCAAGTGGCAGTGAGTGCAGCCGCTGCCGCGCCGTGTGGAGGTGTGTGTGGGGATGGTCGGATCCCGGGCACCCAGTCTATCTCTGCCTCAATCCCTCTTCCCCCACTCTCCCCGCAGATCGCATGGAGCAGAGGAGAGGAGATCCCGGAAGGGAAGGAGGGAGCCGCGACGCCCCTCTCAATGCAGCGCCTGTGCCAGTCTGAGCTGGGTGTCACCCTCTGGCGGGTGTCACCCGGGTGCGGGCCGCACCCCCCTTCACCCCCATAGCAAGAAAGCTAAATCCGGCCAAGAAAAACTATGATGTTGGAGATCGTGAGCTTCTGGTTATTAAATCGGCTCAGGAGGAATGGCACTATCTGCTTGAAGGTGCAATGCATCCTATTTTGATCTTTACAGATCATAAAAACTTAGAATATCTTAGAACAGCCAAAAGACTGCGGCCTTGACAGGCCAGATGGGCACTGTTTTTCTCTAGGTTCCTGTTTCATATCACGTTCTGCCCCAGGTCTAAGAATGGCAAGCCGGATGCTCTGTCACAATTGTTTTCAGAAGTGGAGGACCCACAGGATACCATTTTGTCTGCGCAAAACTTTTTACTTCTCCAGACAAACCTCATGACCCAGATCAAGCAGGCCTCAGGGCAGGAGTTACCACCTCAACGAGTGAATTTGCAAAATAAAGATGGCCTTTTTTGGTTTCAAGACAAAATTTTTGTGCCTGAACTTCAACGTCTGCAGGTCCTCAGATTATGTCACAACTATCCATTAGCAGGTCATTTTGTATCCCAAAAGACTATAGCGCTGTTACAACGATCTTTTTGGTGGCCTAAATGGAGGTCTGACTGTGAAAGTTATGTTAAAGCCTGCATTATCAGCATACGTAATAACAGTAACAGGAATAAATCTTGGGGACTATTAAGGCCACTTCCTGTACCAAAAAGACCATGGGAAATGACGTTGATGGACTTCATTGTTGAACTACCAGTATCAGATGACTTCACCTCCATCTTTGTGATTGTTGATAGATTATCGAAGATGGCGCATTTTCACACAGATGTGGGCAGCAGCCATACATGCACATATTTCACAACATGGCAATGTACAGTGATTGTCCGACCTGCTCCCTGGTCACGGTTCCCCAAGGGTCCTGTCTTTAGGGATCTCCCACCTCAACCCTGGTTGGGACCACCTATGCTGGGCCACCACTCTATTCCGTATCCTGGTACTGACTATAACTTACGAGCTGCCTTGTAATTAACATTGATAGTGCTCCCTTCCCTATTTCATCCATTCTTTCTCTCTTCTCTATTCTATGGGGAATAGTGGATCCCTATAGACCACATAATAATTTATCTATTAATTTTTAGTTCATTCATGCATCCATCTCCTGACGATTGACAAGAGGCCATGAAATGCGTTGAGTGGAGTAATCTATGGATGCCAAATACAAGTTTGACCTAATAACTGTATCATATTACAACCTGTATCAATGTCATATATCATGTTGATCATGTATGAATTATTTGTATGTATTTGACCGCTTATTATTTACTTTGTTTGTCACAAATCGTGTTCTCTAATCAATCATTCGTTATTAAATCTATTATTAAATTATATATTGACTCTTTATGATTACATTTTGTATCATAAACATTTCATTGCTATCAGTTTTATTATAATTATTAACATCTATTACGATGTACCCCTAGGGGATTGTGACATTCAAATCATTTATGTTTATTCTATATATCATTACACACACACCAACATGCCTCATGTAAAGTCCCAACCCCACGTCTTTTGTTCTCACATAGCATTTAGGGATGGAGGCATCTTGGTGTTTTTACTTCAGGTTGAGACAGGCCTCATTAATTCCTAGTTTCTGGTAAATACTTGTTAATACTTAGACCCTACACCCGAGGTAAGCCCATGTCTTCTGCTAGGGTGACCTGCTTCTGTACTTACCCAGCTGGTTGGTGGGTGCCTCTCTACTGCTGTAGCTACTGGCCTCTGAGCTTGTTTCCAGACCATGACACAACCAAAACATAGTCAAGTAGCAAGCCGAGGTCAGTACCAAGGAAGCAGGCAGAACATAATCAAAGAAAAGCGGAGACCTCTATCTGGGTTTCACAGAACAAGGTCAGGAGTTAGCAAAGGAAGATCCGTCAGCAGGAACACAGGAGCACAGGTCATGGAGAAGCTGAAGAACATCTAACAACTAGTACAAATCAGGGCCTACTTTAAAAATTCAGATTAGAACCTTTCCCAGGACTGGGCATGTAGGGGCGTTCGCTAATAGACGTGCATGCCAATGTGTGCTGCTGGACACAGATGCGCCTATGTGCCAGTGCAAGTCGGTCGCTGGTTAGAACTCATCTGTGTGCTAGCAATGTGCTTTTTAAGGGATGAGCCACAGTTGTAATTACTGAGCAAGTCCTGTAAACATTGTACATCTTTCAGCAAAGCTGAGAGTGATACAATGCTTCACCGGTGAAAAAGAGACCAGTGTGCCACCTGCTGGATGAATGGAAACAACATACAGTACTGTGAAAAAGCATTTGCCCCCTTCCTGATTTTTCTTTTTGCATATTTGTCACACTTAAATGATTCAGATGATCAAACAAATGTTAATATTACACAAAGATAACCCGAGTAAATACAAAATGTAGTTTATGAATGATTTAATTTATTAAGGGAAAAAGGCTGTCCAAACCTGCCTGGCCCCATGTGAAAAGGAAATTGCCCCTAAACCTAATAACTGGTTGTGCCACCCTTGGCGGCAACAACTGCAATCAAGCGTTTGCCATAACTGGCAATGAGTCTTTCACGTCACTGTGGAGGAATTTTGGCCTACACTTCTTTGCAGAATTGTTTTAATTCAGCCGCATTGGAGGGTTTTCCAGCATGAACGGACTGTTTAAGGTCATGCCAAAGCATCTCAATTGGATTTCTTTGCAGAATTGTTTTAATTCAGCCGCATTGGAGGGTTTTCCAGCATGAACGGCCTGTTTAAGGTCATGCCACAGCATCTCAATTGGATTTAAGTCCGGACTTTGATTGGGCCACACCAAAACCTTGATTTTAGTTTTTTTTAGCCATTCAGAGGTGGACTTGCTGGTGTGTTTTGGATCATTGTCCTGCTGCATAATCCAAGTGCGCTTGAGCTTGAGGTCAGGAACTGATGGCCGGACATTCTCCTTCAGGATTTTCTGGTAGAGCGCAGTATTCATGGTTCCCTCAATGATGGCAAGTCGTCCCAGTCCTGAAGTTGCAAAGCAGCCCCAGACCATGACGCTACCACCATCATGTGTGACTGTTGGGATGATGTTCTTTTTATGAAATGCTGTGTTAGCTTTACACCAGATATAAGGGGACGCACACGTTCCAAAAAGTTCAACTTTTGTTTCATCAGTCCACACTCACAGAATATTTGCCCAAAAGTCTTGGGGAGAATCAAGATGTTTTTTGGTAAATGTGAGATGAGCCTTTGCGTTCCTATTTGGTCAGCAGTGGCTTTGGCCTTGGAACTCTCCCATGGATGCCATTTTTGCCCAGCCTCTTTCTTATTGTTGAATCATGAACGCTGACCTTACCTGAGGCAAGTGAGGCCATGTTGTTCTGGGTTCTTTTATGACCTCCTGGATGAGTCGTCATTGCGCTCTTGGGGTAATTTTGGTAGGTCCGGCCACTCCTGGGATAGTTCACCACTGTTCTAAGTTCTCTCCATCTGTGGATAATAGCTCTGATTGTGGTTTGCTGGAGTCCCAAAGCCTTAGAAATGGCTTTGTAACCCTCTCCAGACTGATACATGTCAATGACTTTGTTTCTCATCTGTTCTTGAATTTCTTTGGCTTTTTGAGATCTTTTAGCATGCTCCACTTTGTCAGACAGCTTCTATGTAGGTGATTTCTTGATTCAACAGGTCTGGCACCAATCAGGCCTGGGTGTGGCAACTGAAATTTACCCCAGCTTTCCAAAAAATTTGGTTTTTCATAGTTCATTCATGACTTAGTAAAGGTGGGGCAATTACTTTTTCACATAGGGCCATAGGTTTGGATGGCTTTTTTCCCTTAATAAATGAAAAAATGAAATCTTCATTGTATTTACTCGGGTTATCTTTGTGTAAAATTAAAATTTGTTAGATGATCTGAATCATTTAAGTGTAAGCAACATGCAAAAAAAAAAAAGAAAAAGAAAATCAGGAAGGGGGCAAATACTTTTTCACAGTAGTATAATATTAAAGCGGTTGTATTGCCCGCTTGGTCATTTTTACCTACAGGTAAGCCTATAATAAGGCTTACCTGTAGGTAAAATGAATATCTCCTAAACCTGTACGGTTTAGGAGCTATTCATCTTGCATGCAGCCGCTGACGTCAGCGGCACATGCGCAGTGAAGGTTCGGCGAAGGTCCAACGTATCGTGCCAGAACTTGCCGGAACAGAGGGCTCCCATGCGCATGCGCAGGAGTGACGTTATCGCGGCTCACAGTGCCAGAGCCGCGAACCCGGAAGAAACGCTGAGGGAACAGGTCGGCTCCCTCAGTTGTGACCGGGCGGCCCTGTGGGAGCTTCGTTCTACGGTAAGAATTTCATAATGAGCTAGTATGAGGTGCATGCTAGCTCATTATGCCTTTGCCTTACAGGTTTTTCTTTTTTTGGGCACACAACCACTTTAACCACTTGCTGACATCTGCACTCAATGTTCACCGGTCTCCCGGCGCTCGTGTCATGGAGCCGCAGAACGGGGAGATGCCTATGTAAACAAGGCATTACCCCGTTCTGCCTAGTGACATGTCAGAGATCACCGCTCCCTGTCATCGGGAACAGTGATCGCTGTCATGTCAGTGGTAGCCCATCCCCCCCACAGTTAGAAAACAAAAGGGGTGGCCTCTAAAGATAACCATAAGTATAGGGATTAATAACAATGTGTACCATCATCCAAAAATTTGTGGAATTTTGTATGGCCAAGTCACCTTTGTTTAACTTCATTGTTTTGCCTTTTGTATTAATACATTTTTCGTAAATTTTTAAGACTGTCTACATATTCAATTTGTATGTTTCCTGTACTGTACCAAGATAGTCCACTTGCTCCCTTGCTCTCGGTGAACCTTGATAGGGGACTAGGTTCCCAAAAATCTCTATTCCCAACACACAGTTAGAATCACTCCCTAGGACACACTTAACCCCTTGATCGCCCCCTAGTGTTTAACCCCTTCCCTGCCAGTGTCATCTACACAGTAATCATTGCATTTTTATAGCACTGATCGCTGTATAAATGACAACGGTCCCTAAATAGTGTCAAAAGTGTCCGATGTGTCCGCCATAATGTCGCAGTCACGATAAAAATCGCAGATCGCCTCCATTAATGATAAAAAATAAATAAAAATGCCGTAAAACTATCCCCGATTTTGTAGATGCTATAACTTTTGCGCAAACCAATCAATATACGCTTATTGCGAGTTTTTTGTGTAGATATAGAAGAATACATAACGGCCTAAACTGAGGAAGAAATTTGTTTTTTTTATATATTTTTGGGGGATATTTATTATAGCAAAAAGTAACAAATATTGCTTTTTTTTTTTTTCAAAATTGTCGCTCTTTTTTTTGTTTATAGCGCAAAAAATAAAAACCGCAGAGGTGATCAAATACCACCCAAAGAAAGCTCTATTTGTGGGAAGAAAAGGACGTCAATTTTGTTTGGGTGCAACGTCACAAGACCGCGCAATTGTCAGTTAAAGCGACGCAGTGCCGAATCGCAAAAAGTGCTCTGGTCAGGAAGGGGGTAAAATCTTCGGGGGCTGAAGCGGTTAACATACAATATTGCATATTCAAATATTTTTTTAACTATATATATATTTTTTTAGTTACGTATCTACAAAACACTATATACATTCCCTTCAAAAAGTTCCGCCGTTACTTTTGCTTTTCCATAAAACCTCCAGCTATTCCTGGCAGCCGAATGTACCTGCTGGAAAACCCGCTCGGTAAGCAGACTTTTTGCTTTAAACATGATTAAGCTCTTTGAGACAATTACATTCCCCTTTGCTGCGTGGCGTACGTACAGACAATGCATTCTTTGCATACACTGTAAGTTAACAGCTGTTTTCCTAATCCTGTCACTTTAGCGCGGAGCGCGGAAAGTAATCATATCCACCGACCACTTCCTCCTCTGTGAATTGCGAGCAAAATGTTTGTTTGTTATTTTGCTTCTCTTGTGCTTTATGAAACTTCCTGGAACGTATAATATCAGAGTTCTCGTATTATATTCAAGAACATATGGCTTTTTTTTTTTCTTTTTTTTTTTTTACATTTTCATTTTTTTTGCAGGTATAAATCTTTTTTGCCAAGTAAACACCGAAGTTGCTTAACAAAATCTGAAGTCTAATTAACAAGCAGGATGTTGTTTTAAAACTAGAAGTAGCCGCAATGGCCAAAGACAAATCTAAAAAAATAAAATATAAATTGCATAGCAATTTGCCCAAACAAAATTACATTTGTTCTGTGCAAATAGAACGCAAAACAAAGGTTATTCGGCTAGTTTCTGTGTTGGTCAAATGTTTTTCAATTATTTAAAACAGAAAGTACTGAATTTGGGCACTAGATGGTGCTAAGTGTCATAGGAAATTTCTAGGATACTTAGCGCCATCTATACATACATTGTATATATGCATTTTATGACCAAACTTTTGTGGACGCTTTACCATCATATCTACTTTATCGCAAAAAAATACACTATATTGCCATAAGTATTGGGACACCTGTCTTTACACGCACATGAACTTTAATGACATCCCAGTCTTATGCCCTGTATACACGGTTGGATTTTCCAACGGAGAATGTGTGATAGGACCTTGTTGTCGGAAATTCCGATCGTGTGTACACAAATCCGACGCACAAAGTGCCATGCATGCTAAGAATAAATTAAGAGACGAAATCTATTGGCTACTGCCCGGTTTTATAGTCCCGACGTACGTGTTTTACGTCACCGTGTTCAGAACGATCGGATTTTCCGATAACTTTGTGTGACCGTGTGTATGCAAGACAAGTTTGAGCCAACATCCGTCGGAAAAAATCCATGGATTTTGTTGTCGGAATGTCCGATCAATGTCCGGCCGTGTGTACGGGGCATTAGTCCGTATGGTTCAATGTTGAGTTGGCCCATCCTTTGCAGCTATAACAGCTTCAACTCTTCTGGGAAGGCCGTCCACAAGGTTTAGGAGTGTGTCTATGGGAATGTTTGACCATTCTTCTAGAAGCACATCTGTAAGGTCAGGCACTGATGTTGCATGAGAAGGCCTGGCCTCGCAGTCTCCATTCTAATTCATCCCTATGGTGTTCTATCGGGTTAAGGTGCAGGCCTGTCAAGTTCCACCACCCCAAACTCGCTCATCCATGTCTTTATGGACCTTGCTTTGTGCACTAGTGTGCAGTCATGTTTGAACAAGAAGCGGCCACCCCCAAACAAAGTTCCGACAAAGTTGGGAGCATGAAATTGTCCAAAATGTCTTGGTATGCTGACGCCGTAAGAGTTCCCTTCACTGGAACTAAGGGACCAAGCCAACTCCTGAAAAACACCCCCACACCATAATCCCACCTCCACCAAATGATTTGGACCAATGAACAAAGCAAGGTCCATAAAGATATGGATGTGCGAGTTTGGGGTGGAGGAACTTGACTTGCCTGCACAGAGTCCTGAGCTCAACCTGATAGAACACCTTTGGGATGAATTAGAGTGGAGACTGAGAGCCAGGCCTTCTTATCCAACATCAATGCCTGACCTCCCAAATGCACTTCTGGAAGAATGGTCAAACATTCCCATAGACACACTCCTATACCTTGTGGACAGCTTCCCCAGAAGAGTTGCATCCGTTATAGCTGCAAAGGGTGGGCCAACTCAATATTGAACCCTATGGACTAAGACTGGGATGCCATTAAAATTCATGTGCGTGTAAAGGCAGGTGTCCCAATACTTTTGGTAATATAGTGTATGTGGAACACCCATCCAAATTATCGAGTTCCGGTGTTCCCAGTAAAGGAGTCTGTTAATGCTACAGCATAAAACATTATCTCTGCAGGAGGAAACAGACAGAGGGGTTACATGACTAAGGAAAGGAATAGTTCCAAGAAAGGGTCAACAAGTAGCATGTGAGGAAGTAGTATAAGAACAAGAAGTCTTACCTGATTGGTGGTATGGTAGGGAGGAGACACAGGGGTAGGGATTGAGTGCTGTTGGGAAGTCGTTCCTGAAAGTTCAGAGAGTGAAGTTGTCCCACGCATCCCTTTAGTTATCAGCATCAAAGGGGTGTTTTTCTCATCAGGCCAGCTTGGGAGTCTTTTGGGGTCTGTAGAAGACTCATTACAAAATAAAGCCCAGATGGTATGGCGCTCCCATTAGGAAGGTGTTTGGTTCCACCAAGGGCTCAGCCCCTAGGGGAAGTCAGTATGTACACCTAATCTGCAATTTTCCACAAGCCAGTGAAGGTGCCGCTGGGGACAGAGGCAGGGCTGGACTTAGCCTGTCTGATGTTGGGGGGGGCAGTAAAAAATATCAGGGAGGCAGAGGATGGAGGTCAGAAGTGCAGTGTATGGGGGGGTTAGCAGGGCAGAAGATAGGATCAATAGTTTGTAGGGCAGTGTATAGGAGCAATTAGTTTGTAGGACAGTATACAGGGTGACAGCAGGGTGGGAGAAAGGAGGTCAGCAGGGGAATGTACAGGAATCGATAAGGCAGTGTACTTGGGGTTAGTAGGGCAGAGTACAGGGGTCAGCAGGGCGGAGGATAGGGGTCAGTAGGACAATCTACAGGCGTCAGCAGAGCCAAGGATAGAGTTCAACTGAGCCAAGGACAGGGGTCAGCAGGGCAGAGGACAAGAGTCACCACTGGCAAGAGAGGGGAGGGGTCAACGCTGGCAGGGCAGAGGACAGGGGTCACTGCTGGAAGGAGAGAGGGTGGTGTCTCCGCTGGCAGGGCAGAGGACAGGGGTTACCATTGGCAGGGCAGAGGGCAGGGGTCACCGCTGCCAGGAGAGAAGACAGGGGTCACCGCTGGCAGGAGAGAGGACAGGGGTCACCGCTGGCAGGAAAGAGGAAATGGGTCACCATTGGCACTGAGCAGAGCTCTTTCTTCCATCCTTGTACGGTGCACATCCTGAGCACAGGCACTAAGATCTCCTTCTCCCTACACAGCACACATTGTAGCTGAAGTCCTATTCTCTTACACACAGCCACAATCTGCACAATGTATAGCTGGCTACTGTGTTGCTACAGTATACAGGATTTCAGCAGGGGGGAGATAGGAGGTCAAGCAGGGGAGTGTACAGGAATCGGTAAGGCAGTGTACTAGTGGTTAGTAGGGCAGAGTACAGGGGTCAGCAGGGCGAGGATAGGAGTCAGTAGGGCAATGTACAAGCTTCAGCAGAGTCGAGGATAGAGTTCAACTGGACAACTGTTCCAAGTGCAGGGGTCAGTAGGGCAGAGGACAAGAGTCACCGCTGGCAGGAGAGAGGTCACCACTGGCAGGAGAGAAGGCAGGGGTCACCGCTTGCAGGAAAGAGCACAGGGGTCACCACTGGAAGGAAAGAGAAAATGGGTCACCGGTGACACTGGGCAGAGCTCTTTCTCCCATCCCTGTACGGTACACATCCTAAACACAGGCACTAAGTTCTGCTTCTCCCTACACAGCACACAGTGTAGCTGAAATCAAATTCCCTTACACACAGCCATGATCTGCACAGTGTATAGCTGGCTACTGTGTTGCAATTCTGACCTCTGAAATTCCCTAGTCGGAACGGCAGCTCAGCTGCAGTAGCCAGCTATACACTGTGCAGATCGTGGCTGTGTGTAAGGGAATTGGATTTCAGCAACAATGTGCACTGTGTAGGGAGAAGGAGATCTTAGTGTCTGTGCTCAGGATTCAGATTTCAGCTACGATGTGCGTTGTTTAGGGAGAAGGAGATCTTAGTGCCTTTGCTCAGGCTGTGTACTGTCCAGGGATGGGAGACAGTAGGCACAGCGTCAGGGGTGGTGGGGGACTTTGGGAGGTGCAACTGGAACAGCGTCATGGGGGGGGGGGGGTAGCCTTCCTAAGCACCCCCCTAGATTTGGCCATGGACAGAGGTAGTAATAAGTTAAGGTTTTTGTCAAAGACTTTCTCCTGGCAAGTTTACAGTATGTTTGGTACATTTTATTTGTTTACCGTTATTCATGCGAATTGATATTGAATAAAGGGCTGCTGTGTCCATTTTTAAATCTACATCAGGCAGTTCAAGTCATTATTTAGGAAGAAAAATAATAGGGACAGTAATGATGAATACACCACTGGACACTGGAGACAATTGTGCTTTTTCAGCCTTGTGGTAAAGACTGTTTTCTGTTCCAGCATGACTGTGCCCCTCTGTACAAAGCCAGCTCCATAAAGACATGGTTTGACCAGTTTGGTGTGCAGTGACCTGTACAGAGCCCTGACCTCAACCCTACTGAGCAGTGCACCTTTAGAACAAATTGGAATGCCAATGGTTAGCCAGGTCTTCTCACCCAACATCAGTACCTGACCTCACTAATACTCTTTTGGATGACTGGGGGAGAACCTCTGGGGGAATCCAGGACGGAGAAAGATCTTGGGTCCTAGTTGAAGATAGACAGTGCTAGCATGCAATGTCAAGCCGCAGCAAGCAAAGCCAGCAAACTATTAGCATGCATTAAAAAGGGAATTTACTCCAGAAATAAGATTATAATCCTGCCACTTTATAAAACTCTGACTCTGGAACATCTGGAGTATTTTGTCCAGTTCTGGTGACAAATAGGAAGGATATGCGGGAACTTGAGAGAGCCCAGAGAAGGGCAACAAAATGAATAAGGGGACTAGAGGACCTCAATTGAGAGGGATGACAACAAGCAGGGCCGTCCCCCATGTAATTGGGCCCCTCCCCCCCATGTAATTGGGCCCCTCCCCCCCATGTAATTTCGCTCTCCACCTGCTCTGAGTCTATAATAAGTAGCAGCTAGTCTCAAAATCAGTTTACTGAATCAGATCATGCAGCAATTGCGATTGGTTGCCAAAGGTTACAGTGTATCATTACCGCTTATTGACTGACTGCTAGAGGTTCATCAGCACACATTATGGCTCACTTATTATTTGCTAAAGGTTACAGCACATGACTTCTGCTTGTTGATTAGTTGTTAGAAATTACTGTACGCCAATACTGCTCACTGATTGGTTGCTAGAGGTTACTGGACATCCTGACCACTCACCAATTGATTGCTAGAGGTTATTGCACATTATTACGGCTTACTAATTGGTTGCTAGAGGTTACTGCATATCCTTACCGGTCAATGATTGGTTGCAAGAGGTTAGTGCACATCATTACCGCTCACTGATTGGTTGCTAAAGGTTGCAGCACATCATCTCCTCACTGCCTGCACACCATGGACCGGGGAGGTGAGGGGACACATCAATAGACAAAAAACTCCAATGTAATAGGGATTCACATTGACCACTAATGTAATGGAGATTTGCACGGACCACTAATGTAAGGGGGACCTTCACACCGGACACTAGTGTGAATGAAAGGATTGTACACCAAGCCTAATTGTAATGAGGAGATTTACACTGACCACCAATATAACTGAGACATTTAGCCTGTGTTCACATTTGTGTGTGTCGGGAGCGCATACAAAATCGCTTTCCTGACACCACAGAAACATGCTGCCTTTAAACAGATACACAGCAGTGCCATTAATTGTCAATGAAACCCTCACGCATCTGCTGAGATGTGCATATTCACATGGCACCATGTTATTTTGAAAAAGGGTTCCACCTCCAATTTGCAGAGCAGGCTGATGTTAGGCGTAATGACCACAGTTGTAGGCAGGACTTTCAAGCATGCCCCTTTACCTCCCCGGTGGGTAGCATTCAGCAGAAGTGATGGTGGATATGACCTCAGGGGGGCATGATATACTGTACATATGAATACCGCCTCTATTTACATATCAATGCAGCCGTTGCGGGACTGTTTACATATTAATGCTGACGCTATTTACATATCAATGCAGATTATTTACATTTAAACACAGGGTCAGCAGGTGAGTCATCTGTGTATGGCAATAGGGCAGAGCTGAGCAGCATTAGAAACAGAACTTCACACTGAGATATCGGGACACAGCACGGGACTAAAACTTCAAGGGGCAAGGGAATTTGAACTGGGATAGTTGGCAAGTATGAGGCAGCTGCTTTGGGCCCCACAACAATGATGGGGCCCAGGGCAGGTGCCCCTTTTGCCCTGACTTAAAGACGGCCCTGTGTACAAGCACTAATTTCATCCTACCTGGAGAAGAGACGCATGAGAGGAGATATGATAGCAATATACAAAGAGCTCAATGGTGATCCAAGTGTAGGTAGGAAACTACTCAGTTTCAGAGAGTGTAAAAAGACACGAGGGGCCACATAATGACATTGGTGGAGAGGTGGTTTAACCTTAAGCTGTATAGGGAGTTTCTCACTATGAGGGCGATAAGGATGTGGAACTCTCTTCTACAATTTGTGGTGTCGGCAGGAAGTATTGATAGTTTTAAAAGACTCTTGGATGTGTATCTTAGTGAAAACAATATACAGGGATATGGGAAATGATCACTGACATGAACACACATACACCAATTACACCGGTTGAGCTTTGTCTTTATTCAACCTTTCCAACTGCAAAAACTATAGGATAGGTTTGCCCTATCTATACTGTCCTTATGGAAGGCTGTTAAAAGGGATAACCCGATTTTGGGGCCCATGTAGGGGTCAGACTTATAAGATAGGTGTGTGCTCAATCTATACTGTTACTATGGAAGGCAGCCCTAAAGCATAACCCAATTTTGAGGCCCTTGCATGGGTGAGACCTATCAAATGGGCATGGTCTAACCATACTATCGCAATGGAAGGCTGTGCTAAGTGATGACCCAATTTTGGGGCCCTTGAAGTGGTGGGGCCTATGAGATGGGTATGCTCTATCCATACTGTCACTATGGAAAGCAGCCCTAAGGGACAACCCAATTTTAGGGGCCTTGAAGGGGTAAGGTAAGGCCTATGGAATGGGCATGGGCTTGCCATACTATCACAATGGAAGGCTGTGCTATAGGATGACCCAATTTTGGGGTCCATGAAGTGGTGGGGCCTATGACATTGGTATGCTCTATCTATATTGTGACTATGGAAAGCAGCCCTAAGGGACAACCCAATTTTATGGGCCTTGAAGGGGTAAGACCTGTCGAATGGGCATGGGCTTGCCATAAAATCACAATGGAAGGCTGCGCTAAGGGATAACCCAAGTTTGGGGCCCTTGAAGGGTGAGGGCTCTGGAATGGGCAGGGGCTATCAATACTTTCCCAATGGAAGGCTGTGCAAAGGGATAACCCAAAGTTTTGGGGGCCCATGAAGGTGGTGAGGCCTATGAGATGGGCATCCTCTATTTATACTATCGCAAGGTATGCAAATACCATGTCTGAACACACTGAACCTTGAAGCAGATGGGTCACAGCAGCAGAAGACCACACCAGGTGCCAACCCTGTCAGCTAAGAACAGGAAACTGAGGCTACATTTCGCACAGGCTCACCAAAATTGGACAATAGAAGATTGGAAAAATGTTGCCTGGTCTGATGAGTCTGGATTTTAGCTGCAACATTCAGATGGTAGGGTCAGAATTTGGCGCACGGATCCATCCTGCCTTGTATCACCGGTTCAGGCTGGTGGTGGTGTAATGGTGTGGGGGATATTTTCTTGGCACACTTTGGGCCCCTTAGTACCAATTGAGCATGGTTTAATCACCACGGCCTACCTGAGTATTGTTGCTG
>JBBGZY010002850.1:120000-282680 GCA_037952925.1 Lithobates clamitans
CATGTCTCCAAACCCTATTGATCATCTGTGGGGCATCCTCAAACAGAAGGTGGAGGAGTGCAAGGTCTCTAACATCCACCAGCTCTGTGATGTCATCATGGGGGAGGGGAAGAGGACTCCAGTGGCAACCTGTGAAGCTCTGGTGACCTCCATGCCCAGGAGGGTTAAGGCAGTGCTGGAAAATAATGGTGGGCACACAAAATATTGACACTTTGGGCCTAGTTTGGACACTAACTAAGGGGTGTACTCACTTTTGTTGCCAGCGGTTTAGACATTAATGGCTGTGTGTTGAGTTATTTTGAGGGGACAGCAAATTTACACTGTTATACAAGCTGCACACTCACTACTTTACATTGCAGGAAAGTGTCATTTCTTCAGTGTTGTCACATGAAAAGATAGAAGAAAAATGTTAGGGGTGTACTCACTTTTGTGAGATACTGTACATATATATATATTAAAACGTTGAACAGAAGTGTGTAAATCTGGCCCAAGACCTGAAAGCAATGTGTAGGTTGAAAAACATTAAAATAGAGTATGCGCCTGAAAACAGGATTTTAGAAAAAAAATACATTTATATGTATTTTCTTCTGCATTTTCTTTTTTAAACAATTATCATCCATCTGGATATAAACCTCTACTGCCAGCCATTAAATTTTATTTGAAATCACCACTTCAGTATCACCAGTGGGAATGATTACCATAGCGGAGTGTGAAATATTTCTGCACTATATCCTGCGGACCTGCTGATAAAGCGTGGAAGGTGCTATCGGAAAATGATGAAAAATGATATCAAACTGAGAGCCGCTTGTTTCACAGGCTACAGTCTAAAGCTATAGATCAGATTATAGGCTGGAGATGAGGGTTTATTCAGGAGTGTAAGAAAAAGCCATAAGGTGACAGCTCACAAATGCATAAAAATGTTAAAAATAAATAAAAATCTTTTTATTCAATACTGTGATTATATCAGACAATTACAACATTAAACAGGCTGGAGATGAGGGTTCATTCAGATGTGTAACAAAAAGTACTAAGGTGACAATTAGGCTCCGTTCACACCTGAGCGATCAACACGATTCTGCCTGCGATTCCAGAATCACGGAGGGGCACGCTTGTGATATCATTATTTCAGTTCCGGAAGGATTTACCCCCCTTCCTGACCAGGCCATTTTTTGCGATACGGCACTGCGTAGCTTTAACTGACAATTGCGTGGTCGTGCAACGCTGTACCCAAATAAGGTGAATGTCCTTTTTTCTCACAAATAGAGCTTTTTTTTTTGGTGGTATTTGATCATCTCTCCGCTTTTTATTTTTTGCGTTATAAACAAAAAAAGACCGACAATTTTGAAAAAAACAAAACAATATTTTTTACTTTCTGCTATAAAACGTACCCAATAAAAAAAATGTAAAAAATCTAATTTCTTCATCAATTCAGGCCAAAAAATATATTTTGCTACATATTTTTGGTAAAAAAATCCCAATAAGCGTATATTGATTGGTTTGATCAAAAGTTTTATAGAGTCTCCAAACTATGGGATAGATTTATGCACTTTTTTGTTTGTTTTTTTGTTGTGACGGACCCCCCCGTCCTCAAGACCCCTTAATAGCAGTCATTAGCCGTAACTCAATGTAGGTAAAAAACAACTCAGGGAACAACTCCCCCCTCCCTTAGATTCAGGGCGGGGTAAATTGTCCAATCAGCAGGGAGAGTGGTTGGAGGAATTTGCTCCTCCCCTCTCCACCCTGCCACCAGTCCACATGCCAGGAACACAAATACAAAACATCCATCCCATAATAAATTTCTCCTAAGGCAGACAGACACAACAGAACAATGGGACACAGCAACACCCCAAACGATCCCAGCAAAGAGTCTAACAGCATGAGACAACACCCAATATACACATATATACAACATTCCAGTGTGGCTGTACAGCGAGTCCGACTAGCACAGTTCAGACTAGGGTTCTCTTTCACCATGTACCCCTAATTGACACAGGGTGGTTTACACATAGGAGGGGATGGGGGAGCTGGACACAGAGTTTCCAGAACCCTCCGAGGTAAGCTGGATTTCACAAGCCCCCCACCCAAGTAATGGCAGCAATCAGCGACTTTTAGCAGGATTGCGACATTGCGATGGACAAATCTGACACTAAGTGACACTTTTTGGGGAACAGTGACACCAATACAGTGATCAGTGCTAAAAAAAAAAGCACTGTCACTGTATAAATGACACTTGCAGGGAAGGGGTTAACATCAGGGGCGATCAAAGGGTTAAGTGTGCTCATAGGGAGTGCTTACTAACTGTGGGGAAATGCTGTGACTGGAGGAAGACAGAGATTTGTGTTCCTGCTTAGCAGAAACACAAGATCTCCATTTTCCTCCCTCACAGAATGACGGTCTGCCTGTCCTGTGAACGATCGCGGGTAGTTCAATTACAGTGGGAGCGCAGCTCCGGCGACGCGCCCCAGAGCCTATCACAGGAATCGCGTACAGGTACGTGATTTTGCACTTAAGGACCGCCCTGCCGCAGTAAATGTACGTGGGGCGGTAATTCCGGGGTGATTTTGCCACGATTGTCAAGCTACAAATCGTGCTACAATCGCGGTGAATATCACAACTGCAAACACTCCTGGCTCTGTGCCAAGATTTGGTACATGAGCTTCTTTGGAGCGTTTTTGGAGCGGAGAGAGACCCTATCAAATGAATGGTGCTGCTTCAAAAATGCTCCCCTAAAATTAAAAAAAAAAGCTAAAAAAAACGAGCTGCAGCAGCTGTCTCTGCAGATCGCTCAGTTGTAAATGGAGCCGTAACAAATGCACAAAAATGTAAAGAAAAAAAAACTTTTTTTATTTAATACTGTAGTTATATCAGACAATTACAAGATTAACCACTTGCCAACAGGGCCAATTCTGACACTTCTCTCCAACATGTAAAAATCTAAATTTTGTTGGCTAGAAAAATACTTGGAACCCCCAAAAATTATATATATTTTTTTTAAGCAGAGACCCTAGAGAATAAAATGTGGGGTGTGATCACCGTTTACATATTTGTGTGGGACTCATGTATGCATTCGCCTTTGTGCATAAGCATGGAGGGGGGGTCTTTACATTACATTTTTTTTATTATTTTATATTTTATACAAAAAAATGTTTACACTGTCTCTTTAATTTATTTTTTTTGGATTAACTTTACTTCTGCCAAGGGATGAACAACAGCCTTTGGCTGTGACAGGTCCTCTTAATGGAGAGATTTGGGGTCTATTAGACCTCAGATCTCTCCTCTGGCCTCCAATGCAGCTGATCAGACACAGATCGGTTAATTTTTTAAAACATTTGGATTACCTTTATTGCTGTCATAAGGGATGAACAACATCCTTTGTGACAGCATGGGCCATGACAGGTCCTCTTAATGGAGAGATCTGGGGTCTATTAGACTCCAAATCTCTTCTCTGTCCTCCATTGCAGCCGATCAGACTGAGATCGGTCTGATTGGCTGCTTTTTTGGCCGCTAATGGCCAGATAAACAGAGAGGTGCAACAAAAAGTGACAAAATCATTGGCGCTTCCAAGTCCCGGGGTCACAAAGAGGGAGGAACAACGTCAGTTCCTCTCTCTCTCTGTTTGTCTGAAAATGTTATTACCAGGTGGATGCCGATAGCTGCGGTCCTACGGTCGGCAAGTAGTTAAACAGACTGGAAATTAAGGTTTTTTTCAGATGTGTAACAAAAAGCCATAAGGCGACAGCTGACAAATGCACACAATTTTTTTTCTTTAATACTGTAATTGTATCAAACAATTACAACATTAAACAGAGGCACACTGCCTTCTTCAGGATGCAGTGGCATCTGCAGGCTGAAGGCTTCTTTTGTAAATTAATCCTCCAACCTGCAAGGGGACGCTATGCCAAAGATGACCTAGTGATCACATGATTCGGAACCACACTGACTAACCCACATGTGACATTGCATAGGACTAAGTGGCAGACCATCAAGCTCACGATCATAATTGGGTGCTATGATGTCATCCTCCTGCCTTAGGTCATATACCAGTCGATATTTGAGCTTAGACAGGTGTGGATGTTACTGCAGGAAGCTGGCGAGAGACTGTGGCTAAGTAAGGTCTTGTTCCCGCTTGCAGGGGAGGGGGGGGAGTGGTAAAAATAGTCAGTTGAGAAGTGGTTTTACTGCCCCCTCGGCCACTCACCTAAGGCCCCATTCACATTTAGAGCATTTGGGTGTCATTCATCCCTAATGGCACCCCAAACATTATGTGATTTTGCTGCAAATGTTGTGCTACAAAATGAACAATAATCGCGGGCAAAACGCACATGTATAACGCGCGTGGCTCAGGGTCAAAAATTTGGGCTACCCTATGCACAACACATAAAAACACGCGTGAAATGCTCAAAAAATTTGCAAGCGGAACATGTGTTCCTGCTGCGTGCAATGTGAATGGGGCCTTAAAGAAAAACTTCAGCCCCCCCTTTTGTAATTCCACCCTTCACCTGGCGCCACCTTCAGGTTCTGGCAGAGCCCTTTGGTACATCTGCGTACACGCAGGAGATTTCCCATGCATGTGCAAAGGCACACAGGTTTGGGACTTCCTTATGCATTTGCCAACCAATTTGAATATATATGTTGTGGTTTGCAAGTGGTTTACCAGGGGTTATGGATGAAGCTGTCAGTCATAACCCCATATGTGTCGCAGTCTATTGCATTAGGGTGTGCACTCCAAATCTATTAAAACATGGACGGTGTTAGTAGGGCAGTGGATGGTATTGGTGGGGCAGAGGTTGGTATCAGTAGGGCAGAGATTGGTGTCAGTAGGGCAGAGATTGGTGTCAGTAGGGCAGTGGATGGTGTCATTAGGGCAGTGGATGGTGTCAGTAGGGCAGTGGATGGTGTCAGTAGAGCAGTGGATGGTGTCAGTAGGGCAGAGGTTAGTGTCAGTAGGGCAGTGGATGGTGTCAGTAGGGCAGTGGATGGTGTCAGTAGCACAGAGGTTGGTGTCAGTAGGGCAGAGGACGGTGTCAGTAGGGCAGTGGATGGTGTCAGTAGGGCAGAGGTTGGGGTCAGTAGGGTAGAGGTTGGTGTCAGTGTGGCAGAGGATGGTGTCAGTAGGGCAGAGGACGGTGTCAGTAGGGCAGTGGATGGTGTCAGTAGGGCAATGGATGGTGTCAGTAGAGCAGTGGATGGTGTCAGTAGGGCAGAGGACGGTGTCAGTAGAGCAGTGGATGGTGTCAGTAGGGCAGTGGATGGTGTCTGTAGGGCAGTGGATGGTGTCAGTAGGGCAGAGGACGGTGTCAGTAGGGCAGTGGATGGTGTCAGTAGGGCAGAGGTTGGTGTCAGTAGGATAGTGGATGGTGTCAGTAGGGCAGAGGATGGTGTCAGTAGGGCAGAGGATGGTGTCAGTAGGGCAGAGGATGGTGTCCATTTTTTATTTTTATTATTTTATTTTTTTAATTTATTTTTTTACTATTTTTTTAGGAGCCCTGTTGGGAGGCTTTGCTGAAATATCAGCAGAGGAAATCTACACCACATGGGGGGATTAGGGTGTGCCCAGGGACACCCCCTGTGCACACCTATGCATAGGCCCATTTTTTTCTTTTTTTTTAGCCGGTGATTGGCTCTCTCATGAAAGTGGTTCAAGCAGCTTAACCACTTTCAATCCAACAGTACAGCCGGCTGGTCACTGAGGCGAACAGAGACCAGATTGTCTCTGCTTGCCTCTATGGCCTTGGAGGACCAGAGTGACATCACGATGACACTTCTGGTCTAGGGCAGAAGTAAACATTTTTTTTTTCCGATCATTTGCTTTAAAGGTAACAAAGAGATTTGCTGTCTTTTTTACCCCAGATCTCTCCATAAAGAGGACCTGTCATCAGTGGTGGCTGGTGCTCAATATTTGGGGGGTGGGCGGCAAACCAACATGGGAGACGGACAGGAAGGCGGCTATCCCCCCCATGTGGGAGACAGACGTGATCAGAGGCCTCCTTACCTTAGGAGGCAGATGGTAGAGCTGCTGCTACTCGCTCCGGGGCTGTTGCTCCTCCTCCAAGCCGAACAGGAAACGGGTCCTGAGACCCGATTGACCAGGAGTCCTAAGATTCCCTGACTAATCGGGTCTCAGGACCCGCTTCCTGATTGACCGGGAGGAGATTTAGGAAGACAATAGCGAATATTAATGCGCTATAGTCACAGAAGTCTGTAGGCTCACTGCGCCCCGAGCCCAACCTTTTTTGAAGCCAATTAGAGCCTCAGACTCTAATCATATGCTTAAAAAAAAACAAAACATTGAATTCCATGTGTCCGGCGCCCTGCATGTAGATTAGGGTCCGGGCGCATGAATTATGGGGGCGGCCACTGCCTGTCATCCTGCTTATTTCTATTAAAAGAGATGTTTACCTAAAAATTAAGGGGAAAGTGTAAACCAGAATCCAGGACCGATGCGGAGGGACACAAGCGTCATGTGGAAATGTGGAAGTTTTTAATAAAAAGGGGTGGGTGAGGGGGTCAAGTCAACACAACACTTAGGGGTTGATTTACTAAAGGCAAACAGACTGTGCACTTTACAAAGTCCAGTTGCTCCAGAGCTCAGAAAAGGTTGTCAAGTTTCACTTTACAAAGAATACCCAATCACATGCAAGGGAAAAAAAAATGCATTTTTGCTTGCACATGATTGGATGATGGAAGTCATTAGAGCTCCCCCTCATTTACTAAGCTCTGGAGCAATTGCACTTGCAAAGTGCACAGTCTATTTGTCTTTAGTAAATCAACCCCTTTGTCTGCATTCACACCTGAGATGTCTGTACAAAAAAGGCCTCAACACGCAAAAAAGGCGTGCTACATTAACTGACTCCAAACAGAGCAAGCAGACAAGCGTTTCTGAAAATGTCAAAATGCACAACAAATGTATCAAAATGCTCAAAGATCAATGCCCAAAAAAGGTACAAAAAGGGCATTTGAATGGGCTGCAGTACGTGAGTAGCACAAAAAAGCACACAAATAAAAGTGCATTTGCAAAATGCTAAGTGTGAACCTAGCCTTGGTTTGGGGTTAAAGTCAGTTTTAAGCTAACATGGTGTCTGGAGGAGGTGGTACACATTTCGTGGCAAAAATTATACACATGCGGCAGGGCGTTGGCAGTACCCCTGCCAAGTGAATGGGGCTGCACCGCAATTGCCTTCAACACGTCCCCTTCTGGCCTGTTAACTGCCCTCTGAAAAACGTTCCACCGCAAAGACGCAAAGCAAGTGTTAGCGTATAAGGCCCGGTGGGTGGGATATCTGCAGACGTTGTTTCTTTGAAGTGTCTTTATTGCGCAGCTTAGCGGGGGCAATAATGGAGCTGTTATCCTGTATAACAAACCAATAAAGAGCAATCGGTCTTCAACAGGCAGCCAACCTCGTCTTTCCGTATGGTAACATTCGGACTTAGTACGCCGGCATTGTCTGATAAAAGTCATACATATACATTTATTAACATTTCTATATTTTAGTGCATGTTCAGGGGGAAAAAATAAAAAGATAATTACTTCTTACTCGCATTAAAATTGTCAAATGTAATCCACACATGACCCTCAGGACGAAGATAAGGATAATTTAAAATCAATTTCTTACCTAATTGAGTAAAACCTGGAGTAATGCAGATAACGCTAACGGTAATAATCTTATAGCATGAATACCAATTGGATATATATTCTGAGTGGCTCCGGCATTACAACTTAAAACAATAAGGCCGAGTTATTGTTAGCGATACCTAAATAAACTGTAAGCTGTAGATACTGATATTTAATTGTTGGTGCCGGAGATTTACACACCCTGACAGGCTCTTCTATCCTTCAGGGTCTCTATTCCTAAGATCCCTACGCTGAGTTCCTGGGTCTTCTTACCCATTATGAGGGGTTCCCACCATCTCAGAGTTCCCAGATCTGTACACCTGCTGTGCCCATTATGAGGGGTTCCCACCATTCCTTTGCTGAGTTCCTGGGTCTGTACACCTGCTATGCCCATTATGAGGGGTTCCCACCATCCCCTGTACTGAGTTCCCAAGTCTGTATACCTGCTGTGCCCATTATGAGGGGTTCCCACACTCCCTGTGCTGAGTTCCTGCGTCTGTACAACTGCTGTGCCCATTATGAGGGGTTCTTACCATCCCTGTGCTGAGTTCCCGGGTCTGTACAACTGCTGTGCCCATTATGAGTGATTTTCACCATCCCTGTGCTGAGTTCCTGGGTCTGTACACCTGCTGTGCCCATTATGAGGGGTTCCCATCATCCCTGTGCTGAGTTCCTGGGTCTGTACAACTGCTGTGCCCATTATGAGGGGTTCCCACCATCCCTGTGCTGAGTTCCTGGGTCTATACACCCGCTGTGCCCATTATAAGCGTTTTTCACCATCCCTGTGCTGAATTCCCAGGTCTGTACACCTGCTGTGCCCATTGTAAGGGGTTAATTTTGTTTACTGAAAAATCTTACAAACAGCAATTTATATACAATAAAACCATAAATAAGTGAAACATATTTACAAAATAAATGAACATGACTAAACAAAACAAAAAAACAACAACATAATAAATGTTGCAAACCAAATTGCGCACAACATAATCCCTACAAGAGAGCCAGACTAAGGAACATCACCGTCACTACGCATGTAGCCTTTTATCAAAAATATATTTGACCACACAGATAAATCCCCTTGTGGTATGGACACATTGCGGACAAGAATTGTCACCGTTTTAATGAGTGGCTGGCGTGATATAAGCTTGGGGGTAAGCCCTCTCCAGTCTGGCAGGCCCCTACACACGTGCTCATATTTCTTCCAAAATATGTCCAAAGACTCCGGACGGATAAAGGGCAAATCGTATTCATAGGAACCTGCCGGACTGATCAGAGCAAAGATATCTGTGGGCCTAAACCCCATTTGCAAAATCGTATTCACCACTGCCCTCCTATGTGGAGGAAGACCCCCCACCTTCCCATCTGAGCTGCACAACATTCCTTCTTTTAAACAGGGAGGAAGATAAAATCCTTAGACACAATCCAACCAGCTGACAAGGAGCCTGAATAAGCTGGGATAGCAGTGTTTGAATTAACAGAGGCAGGACCCGCCCTCTCCCTCTGCTCTGAACACTCAGCTTCTTTCCTGGGATCACCACAGTCCTGTCCACTGAAGAATCCTGGAGAGTGGTAGCACTACTGCTTCCAGCATCTCCTCCACCATTCTCAGTAACAGCTGCTGTGTCTGGTCCAAGCAAAGTCACTGTATTGTCCATGGCGCTCCTCTCTGCAGACTCTTCCCACAGAAGCTGACAGTTACTCTCACTAATGTCATCTGAAGCTTTGTTTTCAGCAGGTACATCAGATTGTATTGCATGCTGTACATTGTCTATGGGTCTGGGTTGACTGACCATAGCACTACAACCCTCAGCAAGCCCATTGTCATTAAAGTTCACAATACCATCCTGCGCACACACTGTACCTGCTTGCTGTGCTGTTACCTTTGCAATGTCATGGTTGATGGTGGGATCAGACTTCCCCTCAGTTGTTGCAGACTTCATGGTGGATCTTTCTCTCTCCACAGGTCTCTCTTTCACAGGGCGAGGAACGGTGTCCATCTCCTCAACATCATCTGAAGAATCCGCACCCAAAGGGGATTCCAGCTTAGCAATAAACTCCAGCATGCCAGTACCTCCCTCAACCTCCTGCTCAGATGTTCCATATTGCTGCTGTAGAGGGAGGGGGACAGAAGCCTCCGCCATTGAGGGCTCAGCAGATGCCTGAGGTGTTGAACAGCTGGGCTCATCCTCTGGGCCCACTTTCTCACTCTCTGCTGACTCTGTCAGTACCTGTATCTCCTCATTAATTGGGTTACTTTCCATGCAGGAAGCTGCTCCTCTCCTCATTCGGTTGAACCGTTCCTCATTTATATTTATTTCTTTAAATATTCTGCTATTGTCCTTCAGAGAACTCACCAGTTCTTTCTGCTTCCTCACAGCTTGCTCCAAGTCCTTCAACTCAGGCCTCAGAGCCAGTCTCTTCTTACTGTATACTTTGGCACAAATCTGTTTTTTCTTCCTAAATTCAGCCATCAAAGCTAACAATTTCTCCTATTCTTTCTCTGGGTCTGTATACCTGCTGTGCCCATTTTAATGGGTTCCCACCATCCCTGTGCTGAGTTCCCAGGTCCATACGCCTGCTGTGCCCATTATGAGGGGTTCCCACCATCCCTGTGCTTAGTTCCCGGGTCTGTACACCCGCTGTGCCCATTATGAGGGGTTCCCACCATCCCTGTGTTGAGTTCCCGGGTCTGTACACCCGCTGTGCCCATTATGAGGGGTTCCCACCATCCCTGTGCTGAGTTCCCGGGTCTGTACACCCGCTGTGCCCATTATGAGGGGTTCCCACCATCCCTGTGTTGAGTTCCCGGGTCTGTACACCTGTTGTGCCCATTATGAGGGGTTCCCACCATCCCTGTACTGAGTTCCCGGGTCTGTACACCTGCTGTGCCCATTATGAGAGGTCCCCACCATCCCTGTGCTGAGTTCCGGGGTCTGTACACCCGCTGTGCCCATTATGAGAGGTCCCCACCATCCCTGTGCCGAGTTCCTGGGTCTGTACACCCGCTGTGCCCATTATGAGAGGTCCCCACCATCCCTGTGCTGAGTTCCCGGATCTGTACACCTGCTGTGCCCATTATGAGGGGTTCCCACCATCCCTGTGCTGAGTTCCTGGGTCTGTACACCCGCTGTGCCCATTATGAGAGGTCCCCACCATCCCTGTGTTGAGTTCCCAGGTCTGTACACCCGCTGTGCCCATTAAGAGGGGTTCTCACTATCAATAGGACACAGATGGCAAAAAATTGAGCTTATACCCTCCCTTACTCTCTCTAGGTTTTGCCTTTAGCTCTGCTTTAGGTACCTATCATCTATCATCCATTACCCAACAATTCCAGTGTTTTCCGCTTTGTTTCTAGTTGAGATTCGTTTTAGCAAACATAAGTTGGTGTTTTTTGTGTGGCGATTAGGAACTTGTTTGTAGGAACACGTTGAAGAAAAAAAGGTCCACCTCCTCTATTCATAGAGTTGTGTTTACTCCTGGAATCTATAGTGCAGCTTCTATGAATGGAGGAGGGGGAAGGTCTGGTATACTTAGCACTAGTGGCAAGTGCCTATGGTCCAGCATCTTGTATTGGTGTGGCAGGGGGGCAGAGAACAAAAGATTTCAACTCAAGAGCAGCCATCAGGGACACTTTCTCATTCATTACCAGTACCTTCTCTTGTGCTGATTAACTACTTGAAGACCAGGCTTTTTCTGGCACTTTTTGTTTACAAGTTTAAATTAGTATTTTTTGCTAGAAAATGACTTAGAACCCCGCAAACATTATACATTTTTTAGCAGAGACCCTAGGGAATAAAATGGCGATTGTTGCAATTTTTTATGCCACATGCTATTTGCGCAGCGGTGTTTTAAATGCAATCCTTTTGAAAAAAAAATACATTTTAATGAATTAACAAAAAAACAAAATACAATATTTACCCTAATTTTTATGGAAAAAGTCAAACATGTTGTTACTTCGAGTAGATAGATACTTAACATGTTACGCTTGAAAATTGCGCACGCTCGTGGAATTGTAACAAACTGAAAAATCTCCATAGGCGATGTTCTAAACCCCTTGACAGGTTACCAGTTAAGAGATACAGAGGAGGTCTAGTGCTAGTATGATTGCTCTCGCTCTAATGTTCGCGATGATACCTCACACGTGTGGTGTGAACACCGTTGACATATGCGTGCGCGACTTACGCATGCGTTCGCTTCTGCGCTCTAGCAGGAAGGGCTGGGGGCGCTTTCAATTTTTTCTTTCTTATTTATTTTACTTTTTATTTTCTATTTTTTACACTGTCCCTTTAATTTTATTTTTTTATCACTTTTATTCCTATTACTAGGAATGTAAGTATCCCTTGTAATAGTAATAAGGCTGACAGGTCCTCTTTACGGAGAGATCTGGGGTCAAAAATACCCCAAATCTCTTTTTTACCTTTGAAAGCAAAAGATAAAAAATACCCCAAAAAAAACAAAATTTTTTTTTATCTTTTGCATAAAAAAAAAAAAAAGATTTACTTCCAGCCTGGAACGGAAGTAACTTCATGACGTCTCTTTGGTCCTCCAAGGCCATAGAGGCGATCAAAGAGTATCTAAGTATCTACCACTTATGGGAGCAGCCGGCAGCACCGTCAGATCATTTCTTGGGCGAATTGGTGGAAGCGGTAAGCCCGAGAAACACCAGCAAGCGACGGGAGGGGGGGCTGGGATGGGGTTCCGCCGCTTCGGAAAGCATTCCAGTGGCTCATGAGAAAGCCGGCCACTGGCTGCAAAAAATGGTACTGGGGTTATGGCTGATATCTTCAGCCATAATATCAGTAAACCACTTGCGTATGTATTATATAGACACTATATTACCAAAAGTATTGGGACGCCTGCCTTTACACACACATGACCTTTAATGGCATCCCAGCCTTAGTCCGTAGGGTTCAATATTGACTTGGCCCACCCTTTGCAGATGTAACAGCTTCAACTCTTCTAGGAAGGCCGTCCACAAGGTTTAGGAGGGTGTCTATGGGAATGTTTGACCATTCTTCCAGAAGTGCATTTGTGAGGTCAGGCACTGATGTTGGACGAGAAGGCCTGGATCGCAGTCTCCGCTCTAACTCATCCCAAAGGTGTTCTATCGGGTTGAGGTCAGGACTCTGTGCAGGCCAGCCAAGTTTCTCCACCCCAAACTCGCTCACCCATGTCTTTATGGACCTTGCTTTGTGCACTGGTCCAAATCATTTGATGGAGGGGGGATTATGCAGTATAAAAAGAGGGTGGGGTTTGGGACTTTGAATGAGGCATATGGTCAAACGAGCGTACGCCTCCATCCCTGTTGATTAATAAGAAGAGGGGGGTTGGGACTTTGAGTGAAATTATTCCACAATATTACAAAAGTTTATTCATGAATTGCACATATGACATGGTACATTGCAAATATGACGAGCTGATGTACATAATTGACAACAATTAAAATTCCATTATTACACATGATGGATGAAATCCATGTACAGTATAGGATGGGATGTAAATGCATAACTGGTAAAAAAAAAAAACTGCATTTAAAAGCTTGACGTGTTTCGTGGATAACGTTCTGCTTCTTCAGAAGTAAATGCAGAATGCATATCTAAAAAAAAAAAATAAGAAATATATTCCAAATTACTTAAATCAAAAAAATGAGGATGGGGAGGGGGGAATAATGATGCACTTTGTGAATGGGCCGCAGTCTGCTGGGACCTGTGAAGTGTCCCAGAAGGCTGCGGTGGAAGGAAGGGGCGGGGGAAGGAAGGGGCGAGGGAAGGAAAGGGGCGGGGGAAGGAAGGGGCGGGGGAAGGAAGGGGCGGGGGAAGGAAAGGGGCGGGGTTTGGCAAACTTCCGGAAGTGAGCCAGGAGTAGGAGCGGGTACCTGTCAAAGGTGGCAGACAAGTGGAGTTCCCCTTTTGGGTGGAGCTCTGCTTTAAGTTAAAAAGCTTGATTAAACAAGGGGGAATGATATAAAAGAAATGATGGATTCAATGACATTTAAGAAGACAAGAAGAGTGGTTCCTGGCTTTGCAGTAATTGGAAGGACAGTATAAGTCACAGCTGAACAGTCTCATAATTATTTCCATTGATCTGGAAACAGATTACATCAGCGCTGGGCGCCCGCAATCAAAAGCGCAATACTAACTGATCTTTTTTTTTTTTTTTTGTTTGTTCTTTTATTTATTTCTTTATATTGCTTTATCATCAAAGAAGATCTGGAGTTTCTCACAAATGTATGTAAATTGTAAAACGCCGGTCCTTATTGACAGACCTTGGAAGGAGAACAGATTACTTCCCGGGACTATTTGGAGGTCCACCCAGTGCTGTGTGATACTCATTGGTATTTTCTATTGCAATAGATACAAAATAACTTACAACCTCCTCTCTATCCAGAAAAGAATGTCATAAGAGCTACACTATATTACCAAAAGTATTGGGAGGCCTGTCTTTACACACACATGAACTTTAATGACATCCCAGTCTTAGTCCGTAGGGTTCAATATTGAGTTGGCTCCACCCTTTGCAGCTATAACAGCTTCAACTCTTCTGGGAAGGCCGTCCACAAGGTTTAGGAGTCTGTCTATGGAAAGGTTTGACCATTCTTCCAGAAGAGCATTTGTGAGGTCAGGTGCTGATATTGAATGAGAAGGCCTGGCTCGCAGTCTCCACTCTAATTCATTCCAAAGGTGTTACATAGTGATATAGTTACATAGTAGGTGAGGTCGAAAAAAGACACAAGTCCATCAAGTCCAACCTATGTGTGTGATTATATGTCAGTATTACATTACATATCCCTGTATGTTGTGGTCGTTCAGGTGTTCAGGTAAGTTCCTTCACCCCAAACTCGCTCATCCTTGTGTTTATGGACCTTGCTTTGTGCACGGGTCCAAATCATTTGGTGGAGGGGGGATTATGGTGTGGGGGTTGTTTTTCAGGGGTTGGGCTTGGCCCCTTAGTTCCAGCGACGGGAACTCTTAAGGCGTCAGCATACCAAGACATTTTGGACAATTTCATGTTCCCAACTGTGTGGGAACAGTCTGGGGGTGGCCCCTTCCTGTTACAACATGACTGCTCACCAGTGCACAAAGCAAGCAGTCCTGGGCTGGGTGCTGGAGCAAATGGTCACATTATTCCCACAGCTGTGGCATTCGCAGACAGCCTCTCCTCTTGTTGCGTTTTTCTTACCACACAAATAGCAACGCAGCCAAGTCATTTCCACGCATTTCCACGCACCACTGTGCAGGGTCCCCTGCTGCTTTTCGACCCCAGTGGGTCCTCTGACTTCCCCTCCTCCGGGTTGGTGTTGTGTGGGTGTGGGGGAACTGGACCAGCACATACGGGGAAGGCATTTTCCTGTTTTCGAGGTATGCCTGCATATTGAACTCTGTGGCTCAAGCAATTTGAAAACAACTCCTCTTGGCACCTCTGTGTTTTTAAACAATTGTGACTTCCAGTCTATAATACTGAGTTTCTTGTTTAAACTATACCCCTGAAGAAGGAGGATTACATTTTCACTCCGAAACGCGTTGGGTACAGGAAACACTAGTCCGTTATATGTATTCTGATTTGTATGACAACACTGGAATGTTTATTCTCAACATGTTTTTTATTAAATGTTGTGTATTTTTCATATTTCAATAAATAATTTTCATATTAGAATAGACCATTTTTTTTTCTTTTTCTCTTTTTTTCTTTTTTTTTTTCTGAAAGGTTAGATCAAATACAGACACAAAGATGATGATCATCATCATCTTTGAGAATAGACCCTTTTTTGTGCCTTAAAAGTCCGTCACCTGGGGATCTTGTTTTCATTTCAGTGCACAATGCAAGGTCAATAAAGACATGGATGAGCGGATTTGGGGTGAAGGAACTTGACTGGCCTGCACAGAGTCCTGACCTCAACCCGATAGAACACCTTCGGGATGGATTACAGAGGAGAATGCGAGCCAGGCCTTCTCGACCAACATCCGTGCCTGACCTCACAAATTGCGCTTCTGGAAGAATGGTCAAACATTCCCATAGACACACTCCTAAACCTTGTGGACGGCCTTCCCAGAAGGAGTTGAAGCTGTTATAGCTGCAAAGGGCGGAGCCAACTCAATATTGAACCCTACGGACTAAGACTGGGATGCCATTAAAGTTCATGTGCGTGTAAAGGCAGGTGTCCCAATACTTTTGGTAATATAGTGTGTATATATGTATTACGGTCAGCAAGTGGTTATAAAAATAAAAATTGAAAAAAAAAATTAACTAAATTGAGGCTTTAAAAGTCTTCTTAGTTTATTCAGAGCCGGGCATCAGGAAAGGAGTTCTTTCCCCTTCTACACGTTCCGCTGAATAAACTAACAATGGCGCGGAAGTGTAAACAGTAAAACGGGCAGTATTGTCTTTTTATGCAGAGAAAACAATTTCTTAATAATTCATAAGATGTGATTTAAACATATGGACTCGGAGACATAGCGTTTGTAAATGCATAAGGTATAAATATATTCAGAATAACTTAACTGTGATATGTATATCCTGTACGATACAATCTCTCTCCTGATTTTCCTCCTTGAAAAAAAAACCTTCTCAATGACAACTTCATACATAAAAGGGATTAAACACAATACATACATAAAATGCAGCTTTTTTTTTTTTTTTTTTTTTTACAAGCATTTTGTGGGAGTTTTACTATAGAAAATCTGAAATTTACAATGAGAATATTTAGCATGCCTTCTAACTGACCTTGTTTGGGAAGAACTTTGCTAATTTGTACCATTCAAGTCCATCTATAGTGTATGTGTCGAACGTTCTTCACTTTCTTGTTCTTCACCGTGCTCCATCCTACTGGTTTGCTGCATTTTTTGGGGGGGGGGGGGGCAAACAAACCAACCGCAATACCCCCGCCTCCTTCCCCCCCCCACTCCCGTTCGACCAGTCCGTCAATCAAACCCCCGCCCCCTCCTCCGCCCCCGTTCGGTCCGTCAGTTAAAATCCATCCCCCCCCCCATTGCTCTGTCGATCATCATCTTACTACGCTGACTTCTGGTTTCTTGACCCCGACTCGTCTGATTACCCGCTCGGGCATCCAAACCCTGGCTTCTGTTTTTGACTACGTTCCTGAACTAGTGGAGAAGAGGGATAGGACAAGGGCTACTCCAAAATTGCCCTCAATCACCAGTAATGGTTAGGACTATCACGCTACCCAAATATATCGTCGAACATTTGATAAAGTAACATTTATTATACAATATGCAAAAATATACACAGGTTATAACAAACACAACAACGTGGTTGTTGCAAAAGCACATGTGACAATAGCATTAAAATTAATCAATTGAAAACCCCCACAGATGTGTAGAGGCACAGCGATGTGGGTATAGACGTTGACCTCAACCAGTTTCCCGGACAATGCCGCTTCCTCAGGAGGCGTCAAACCAGTACATCTATAAGAAATATAATTGCAAGGTTACAGTGGCAAGGAAAACTAAAATAAACGTGTATTGCCAAAGGCGTATTCGTATTGGAGTATTGAACAAGATGCAGCATGACTTACCAATAAAGGCCCATACGGGCAACAGACGGCATAAACTGAAAAGCCAGTTTCAGTCCCGAAACGCGTAGGCCTTTGTGGAAGACATTACAAGCATCCTTATCCAATGCACATCAGTACAGCTGTGTTTCAGCTTTTTATTGTGTTCACTGTGTTATGTTTATTAACTATGCTAATGTTTTGTTTACATATATACATTTTTCTATGGAATAAAATTGTTTTTACATTACGCTGTTGCCGTTAAAGTCCAACAACCTTATTTGGGGGTATTTTTTTCACTTATGTCTCTGTCTGGTTTATGTCTTCTGACACACACAGCGTGTGACTTGGCCCCGCCCCCTGCTCTCTCCTCATTGGCTCACTGGCTGTGAAACCCAGAAGAGCCGCTGCTCTCATGCACATCACTGGGGGGGCTCAGGTAAGCATTAGGGGGGGTGGGGGCAATGGCGTCCCTAGGGGGGGCCAGGGGGGGCCCTGACCCCCCCCCCCCAACATTATGCTGTGCCCCTAAGAGGGAGAGCGTCCCCGGTCAGCTCCTGCAGGTGATTCCTCCCCCCTCCCTCTGCTCGCTGACACTGCATAATGCGAGCGCTTACACAACCACGGCCGCCCGATCTGCTCCTTCCCCTGCATCCTCATTGGCAGGGAGAAGAGCGAGTTGCAGGAAGGACTCCACCAGGACTCTCAGTTACTGAAAAAACAGACTGATTTCTCCCATTCTTAGGACAGAAGAACCAGCCTGTAAATTCCAAGAGATGCCAGACCAGCGCTGTCAATAGCAGGGGCAGGACAGCAAGAGGAGGCTGGGGAACCCCACAGTGGTAGAACACCAGGGCCCCGTGGCAAGACAACCTTTGCAACCCTGATAGTTCTCCTACTGCTTTGGACCCTTATATTTTCTTGGTATGCTGGTGACATATATCTCTTGTTTTCTACCACCCTGGGGGGGGGGGGGGCAATACAGTAGGAAGGGAGGTCACTGCAGAACATGTGAAAGGGCAGTTGTGGGATCGTAGTAAAGGGCCCCAGGATATATATATATATATATATATATATATATAATTGCATTTTATTGTTGCCCCCCTACTTTTGTCCTGGCCTGTCCCCACATGTGCCCCCCCAAATATGAAAGCTGGAGACGCCACTGGGTGGGGGGTGGGGGGAGCCTGCTGCACACAGGTTTTTACCTTCATGCATTCTAAACCTTAAGCCTTTACAACCACTTTAAGACCCAATAGAGATTGCTTTTCTTTTAAATTTATTGCTGAATAATTGAGATAGGACATAGGGAGCCAAGGGATACTCCAGAACCCTGGAGTATCCCTTGGCTCAAGGTGTTTACTCTTACCTTGTTTTTTTTTTTTTTTGTTTTGTTTTTTTAAGTAAACCAAAGAAAACCAACAAATAATTAAAAAAACAAAAACAAAAAAACAACAAACTTTCAGACCAAGATCAAAACACCATTCCAAGCAGTATCAGCATTGATACATTTGATACATCATCACCTAGATTACCCAAAATATTCATAGATAATCAAAAAAGATATTCAGAGATATTCAGAAATCTTGTTTTGTTTTTTTTTTGGAGTTCTGCTTTAACTATCCAGCTGGTGATTTTTACAATCTTTTATTTTTTCCATATTATTTTTTTTCTGCTCATTATTCCTCAATATTTTCTTCTATTTTGTCTCGCAAAAAATAATAATAATGCTTCTGTGGAGGTAATGAAGTTGTAAGCAGCGGAGCTTTCATTTACGTCTGCAGAGACAATATCTGACCTTGTGTGAGAAAATCCGAGCGCATGTTATTTCGCAGACAATAATAACGCAGCCTCACCTTGGCCGCAAGGTTCCCCCGGACCGTCACCTATGGGTATATGTTCCATTACGCGCGGCAGCGAAACGATTCAGTGCAGCGGAATTGAAAGACGCCTTCTGGACCTACAGGGCACGGCGGCTTCTGGAGCAGGTTTAGGTTCAATGTAAATGTTGCGCATTTTTTCTTTCATGCCGATCGAAAAGGGTTTGTAGAAATTGTAGAAATTACCTTTTGCGCTATACACCGCGAACCTCCCAAAAAAAAAATCAAAAAATGTTTTTTTATTTTAACCAGTTCCAGTCCAAACCAATCCTGACATTCCTCACCTACAGTATCTCACAAAAGTAAGTACACCTCTCACATTTTTGTAAATATTTTATTATATCTTTCCATCTGACAACGCTGAAGAAATGACACTTTGCTACAATGTAAAGTAGTGAGTGTACAGATCATTGAGGGAACCATGAATGCCAACATGTACTGTGATATACTGAAGCAGAGCATGATCCCTTCCCTTCAGAGACTGGGCCGCAGGGCAGTATTCCAACATGATAACAACCCCAAACACACCTCCAAGATGACCACTGCCTTGCTAAAGAAACTGAGAGTAAAGGTGATGGACTGGCCAAGCATGTCTCCAGACCTAAACCCTATTGATCATCTGTGGGACATCCTCAAATGGAAGGTGGAAGAGCGCAAGGTCTCTAACATCCACCAGCTCCGTGATGTTGTCATGGAGGAGGGGAAGAGGACTCCAGTGACAACCTGTGAAGCTCTGGTGATCTCCATGCCCAAGAGGGTTAAGGCAGTGCTGGAAAATAATGGTGGCCACACAAAATATTGACACTTTGGGCCCAATTTGGACATTTTCACTTAGGGGTGTACTCACTTTTGTTGCCAGCGGTTTAGACATTAATGGCTGTGTGTTGAGTTATTTTGAGGGGACAACAAATTTACACTGTTATACAAGCTGTACACTCACTACTTTACATTGTAGCAAAGTGTCATTTCTTCAGTGTTGTCACATGAAAAGATAGAAGAAAATATTTACAAAAATGTGAGGGGTGTACTTACTTTTATGAGATACAGTACTTGTAAATATCAGCATTTTTTTTGCTAGAAACTACTTAGAACCCCCAAACATTGTAAATTATTTTTTTAAGGAGAGGCCCTAGAGCAGTGATGGTGACACTTTTTGAGCCCCAGTGCCCAAACTGCAACCCAAAACCAACGTATTTATTTCAAAGTGCCAACATTGAAAATAAACATGAATACCGAGGTTTTAGTTTAGAAAAAACAACTTGTACAGTTGTCCAAACTAATTAACAGCTTTTACCGCTCCCAATGATACCAATAATGAGGCCCAAAGACACCAATGATTGGGCACAATGTTTCCCAATGATACCAATGATGGGGCGCAATGTTTCTCAATGATAGCAATAAAGAGGTCCAATGACACCAATGAAGGGGCACAATGTTTCCCAATGATACCAATAATGAGGCCCAATGACAGTAATGATGGGGCACAATGTTTCCCAATGATACTAATAATGAGGCCCAATGACACCAATGATGGGGCGCAATGTTTCCCAATGATACCAATAATAAGGCCCAATGACACCAATGATGGGGCTCAATGTTTCCCAATGATACCAATAAGGAGGCACAATGACATCAACGATGGGGCACAATTCCCAGGACTGCTGTTTAAAATGTACATATTTTTTTTTCAATCAAGAAAAATGATAATTTCATCCAACAAAGTTCATGATGAGCAAGTGTATTGGCAAAGAGAAAATCTGCAAAGGCACATTCTGGAGCGATTCCCAGGAAATCTTTATTTTGGGGGTTAATCTGGATCATAGACACAGGGCCAGGATAAGAGAGGTGAACCCGGACAGGAAGGAGCTGAAGGGGAAGGTACCCACCAGCAGGTGGTACAGGTATTGCACGGCTCCGGTCAGCAGGATGTACAGCAGCAGCTTTAGCCTCTGCCTCTGCCTCTGTCTGTGTGTCTCCCAATCCGGTGTTCTGCCGAAAAAGTTCCGCTCGGCGTATAAGTTCCCCCCTCTACTGCGCCTGCGCAGTAAGTATCGGCGGAAATAGCCGAAGCAGAACAGCTGAAAATCAGCTGTACACGGTGCCTGTAAGAGGGCCCCTCGCGGGCTCGCTTCGCTCGCCACGCTTCGGGCAGGGCCTCGCTGCGCTCGGCACTTTTAGATTCCCCCTCTAGGTCCACTTGGTTGGTGGGGAAGGAACCTGGACCCAGAGCGCAGGCGCCGTGTACAGCTGATTGAAGCATTTGAGCTTCGGCTATCTCCGGCGGCTCACAGTAGTATGTACTGCGCAGGCGCTGCGCCTGCGCAGTACAGGGGGGGAACTTATCCGCCGAGGGAACATTCTCGGCAAGACACCGGCAGCTCATTCCCGTCCGCATGTCACCGCTGGCCCCAGAGATTTGTGGGAGCCGCTTCTTCTCATTCACGCCCACCTCGGACACGTCACTGCTTGACTAGAGACCTGTGGGATATGTAGTTCGATGGGGGGGTGTGCAGTGTGGACGAATCGGCTTCTATGGATGGCCGGTCAGTGTGTGCTTTTCTCCTGGCGTGCCCACAGTAAGGGCTCGGTGTGCCGGCTGTGGCATGCCTGCCACAGGTTCTCCATCAATGCCCTAGAGAATAAAATTGTGGGTGTTGCAAATTTTTATATCACACAATACTTGCGCAGAGGTTTTTCAAACACAGGTTTTTTTGGAAAAAATTCACTTTAACCACCTCACGCGAAACGACGTACCTGTATGTGGTTTTGAGGAAGTGGCTGTACCGGGGCAAATCCTGCAGCTGCCGTTTTTCAGAGCTGGCGGTCAGCTTTCTGATGATAACAACTGATACTACTCAGCAGCTGCTCAGCCATTATCACATGGAGCAGGAGGGGAAGCCCCCCCTTCCCGCTGGCTCTTGCTGTTCCGCACGGGTCTCCCATCCCACCGTGAGACCCAAGCAAGCAGCCGACACGTCCCCTGGCTGGCCGGAGAACCGAACAAAGCCGGAATCAGCTTCAATCGGGTCTCCAATGTGGTAACCCGGAAGCGACGTCACAACATCACTTCCGGTTTACTCGGCTGCCAATGGCACAGATTGTAAAGATCCCTAGAATTCCAAAACGTGGATTTTAGCGTTTTGAATACTTTTAAGTGCAAAGGAGGGAGACCATAAAAAATACCTGTCACCACCTATTACTGTCACAAGGGATGTTTACATTCTTTGTGATCAGATTTTTTTTTTTAAAGAGACAGTGCAAAAAATAAATAAATAAATAAGGAAAAAAGAAAATTTCAAGCGTCCCCGTCCTCGGGTGCTCACGCATCAAAGAAAACGAGTAGGCAAGTCGCGCCCGCAAATGTAAACAGAGTTCCAATCACACATGGGAGGTATCGCCGCGATCGTCAAAGTGAGAGCAATAATTCTACCACAAGACCCCCTCTGTAACTCTAAACTGGTAACTGTTAAACATTTTTAAAACGTCGCCTATGGAGATTTTTAAGTACCATAGTTTGTCATCATTCCACGAGCGTGCGCAATTTTACACTGTAACATGTTAGGTATCTATTTACTCGGTGTAACATCATCTTTCACAATACATAAAAAAATAGGGCTAACTTTAATTTCTTTAAAAAATAAAAATGCGTTTGAAAGACCACTGCGTAAATACCGTGTGACATAAAATATTGCAACAGCTACCATTTTATTCTCCAGAGTCTTTGCTAATATATATATATATATATTGTTTGGGGGTTCTAAGTAATTTTCTAGCAAAAAATACTGATTTTAACTTGTAAACAACAAGTGACAGAAATAGGCTTGGTCCAGAAGTGCTTAATGAGTTTTTAATGAATTTTATTGTGCAAAACACAATATAATACCCAATATTTTGGTAAAATATAAAGGATGATGTTACGCTGAGTAAATAGATACCAAAGATGTCACACTTTAAAACTTCATAAACCCGCAGAACGGCGACAAATTACTGTACCTAAAAAATCTCCATAGGTGACGCTTTAAAATCTTTTACAGGTTACCAGATTAGAATTATACAGGAGGTCTGGCACTGGAATTATGTGTCTCACGTTGACATTTGCGGCAATATCTCAAATGGTGCGCTCGCCGTTGACATATGTGTGCGGGGTTTTTTATTTTATTTTTTAATTTTATTACATTTGTTTTAAAGCAGAGTTCAACCCAAAAATGGAACTTACGCTTTTTGGATTCCTCCCAGGTGTAACATTTGGCACCTTTCAGGGGGGGAGGGGGGAGGAGATACCTGTATAATCCAGGTATTTGCTCCCACTTCCGGGCAATGCCACCATATATGACAGTTGTTTATAACTTCCTGATCAGTCTGCATATCAGTTATTTCATTTTTAGGTTTATTATTTAGTCCATTTAACATTCTGCCATTTCACCCAGCCCTGCTGAAGGGAATGTGTGGCTCCCGAAACACGTTGGCTGTTTTTTGCCCTGCTTGAGGTAACCAGTTGCACAATAAAGACTTTGGATTCTTAAGAATTTTTAATTTGGAGATCTCTCTGACCTATTACACTTGGATATCTCGACTTGAGTGAATGTTCTTTCAGTGGGGGGGGAGGGGGGCGTCTTTGTGGTGAGCAGCTGAATGCAGGTCAGTTGGGCTCAAGTAATGACTACATTTTGATAACGAGTGGAAATTCATGTCCGGAGCCCCTCTACCACGACCTCTTGGCCAAATCTTTTTTCAGTCTGCTATGTCCAAAGACTTCCCCAGATCCACTGTTACCCATAAATGAAATGTTCTTATACCGAATGGCGTGTCCGGCGCACTAAGCTCCGCCATGCTTAAACAGCAGAAAAGCAAAGGATGGAGAAATAGAAGTTGCCAGCGGTTATCTTCAAGCCTCCTGGCAGACGGATGCCAAGGATCATTTGACTAATTTGTGGAAAGCATAAAAATGACTTGGCTAAGCTTTTTATTACTCATTCCCAAGAACAATGAATTCACAGGACAAATCAATGTCCTGAATAAAAGATCCAAGGATCCCGCTTTATCGTCTCAAACATAAGACACAACACAGGATGAATAGTGGAAACCTGTCATCTCCAGCAGCACTTTACTATGAAGAAGACCTATTCCTGTAAATTACCCACTTCTCATCTATTCACGTAACGGCTGTGAGAAACCTAAAGAGACCCTGTCACCTTTTCTCATTCAGCACATAGTGAAAGCCCACCTTCTGACCATCTTGTACTCACCTTCATGGAGCTAACCTTCCAATCCTTCTTCTATGGCTGGCCTTCTTCTGAGCTAACCTTCCAATCCTTCTTCTGTGGCTGGCCTTCTTCTGAGCCAACCTTCCAATCCTTCTTCTGTGGCTGGCCTTCTTCTGAGCTAACCTTCCAATCCTTCTTCTGTGGCTGGCCTTCTTCTGAGCTAACCTTCCAATCCTTCTTCTGTGGCTGGCCTTCTTCTGAGCTAACCTTCCAGTCCTTCTTCTGTGGCTGGCCTTCTTCTGAGTTAACCTTCCAATCCTTCTTCTGTGGCTTGCCTTCTTCTGAGCTAACCTTCCAGTCCTTCTTCTGTGGCTGGCCTTCTTCTGAGCTAACCTTCCAGTCCTTCTTCTGTGGCTGGCCTTCTTCTGAGCTAACCTTCCAGTCCTTCTTCTGTGGCTGGCCTTCTTCTGAGTTAACCTCCCAATCCTTCTTCTGTGGCTGGCCTTCTTCTGAGCTAACCTTCCAGTCCTTCTTCTGTGGCTGGCCTTCTTCTGAGTTAACCTTCCAATCCTTCTTCTGTGGCTGCCATTGCATAATACCCCAAGCTGGTTGGAGTCAACGCTTAGAGAGTTTGGTGATATCAATCAATCCATCATGTGACAAGTCTAAAACCCAGCAATTGGCAATGGAATGTTTCATGGGAGGAGGTTCACGTTCCCCAATCTTTGATGAACAAGGTATTTTGCAGTGGCAGCCACGGTAGAAGGAGCAAGGGACTTTTTTTTTGTCCTCTGTTCCTTATGTCAACATTTTACCTGAAAATAAAAACTGGCTCGCCAACAATGAAATTCCAATGTGTCAAGCAAAGCAGCAGGTTCTAAAATATAGGACTATGTAAGGCAGGGGTAGGCAACCTCGGGCCCTCTAGCTGTTTTGAAGCCCCATGAAACATTGCAAGACCCTGACAATCACAGGCATAACTCCTAGAGGCAGAGGCATGATGGGATTTGTAGTTTCATCACAGCTGGAGGGCCGAGGTTGCCTACCCCTGATATAAGGTATCATATCACGGATCTTTATCATTGAATTCTCCTCTTAGGCACCAACATGCAGACTCCTGTACACGGGCCGGTGTTTGAACATCTGGGAAATTCAATAGCTCTGCATGTATGTTTTACTAAAACTTTAAAAAAATCTTTTTTTTTACATTCTTCTTTGACGATAGCCATGTGCACTTAATAGGGAAAATAGGAACATTTTTCAGTGATGCAGAGATTTTTGTGAAATTTGGGTATTTTGGTGAAGTGCCTATGAGTCTATTGGGCGATTAATAAAATTAAGGAGATTTTGGTGTTAAAGCGTTTGTTAACCCCTGCTCCTTTAAAGCATTTTATACAGCTCAGTGCTTGTGCTGTGTAATTTGGACCCCTGTAACACCTAAAAAACCTGGCTGATCCTGCCAGTTTCTCCCCTCTCCTATGCAAACAGACCACGATAATCATGGCTGCTGAGCCCTGACATTGTGGTCTGTTTATGTGCCTCCGTCATCCGCAGCCTGCTCTTCTGTGTCTGTCTCCTCTATCCGGCCCCTCCCCTCTCCGCATGTCACCTAGTGACAGTGCCGCCCCATCCCCCTCCTGCTGGAATATCCAATATATTTTAATACTATCCATTTTGTTTCCTTATAGAGTGCCCCCCGTCTCTGTTTTTTATTTTAAAAAATCCTTCTTTACCAAATCTCACGGCGGCACCCACTGGTCACGTGACCGGCCGTGTCTCCTCTCCTCCTCGCATCCCACTGACGTCAGTGGGGAAAACTTCTGTCAGATGGGCAGAGAGGAGACACGGCCGGCTACATGAGCACCGGGAGCCGCCGTGAAACAGATAGGTCACTCTTGCAGTCCCTTCCACAGGGTAATTATAGAGATGAAGGAGGCTGGCCACATATATTTTCCAAGACTTGCAGTATCCAAATGTCAATCTCATCGGCAGGTATATATCATGTTAAAACAAAATAACAGGACATAGTCCTCTCCATACGATAAATATTGAATTTATTGAATAAAAAAATATTACTCACAAAGATAGCACTGATCCCCCAGTGCAGGAGTATAGGACATATAAGAATAAAACCAGATAGGTTACGGACGTCGCGCGTGCGAGGGGCTCTGTGACGTCAGTACAGCCACCTATCTGGTTTTATGTCCTGTTATTTTGTTTTAACATGATATATGATACTGCTAGGGCAGTGGAAAGGCGCCAAGAAGCTGTAGTAGTGAGCAATAGCTTGGAGACACAGGAGTCCTTCCAGTGGTGGTATGGAGTCTGATTACAAGCATCGCTCAGTGGCAGCAAGGCAGACCAGTGCAGAATAAGGATCAGGTTCAAGGTCAGAAACAGGCAAAGGTCCGTAATGTTCTGGCGGTGGGGTACCAAATCAGGAAGCGGATGTCAGAAATCCAAGCCAAGCCTGGTAACATAAGTGAGCAGCAGATACAACAGGCAGGGGTGATCCAAGGGAGGTGTCAGACGTAGCCGGGTCAGGAGCAATGTGAGCAGATTTTCTAGAATCATGAACACAGGAACCAGAGCTGAAGACAATCCAGCACCGAGGCCAGGTAGACTCTCAGTTTAAATAGGCTGCTGAGCGCCAGAATCTGTGGATGCTTACTTGGGTTTTTATGCTCATGACTCTGCACATGCGCATAACAATGAGCACCTGCGGCACAGGAATGAGCACCTGCTGCACGAGATCCTGGCTGATCATACAGTGTTCCCGTACCTGCATCAACCACCATCCCTGCAGACCAACTCTGCTGACCCTTACCTGCCGTCCAGGTCCCGGCACCCATGCTCCTCCGAGCCTCGCACACCTGCTGCCATATTCAGGTGTGTTTGGACCAGAGCCGCAAGGGAAGACCTCTCAAGACTTCGGCCTCCACCAACGTGCGTGACATGAAAGCTGATTTTGTCTGGAGAGAGTCCAGAGAAGAGCAACAAAATTAATAAAGGGACTGGAGGACCTTAGTTATGAGGAAAGGTTACGAGCACTGAACTTGTTCTCTCTGGAGAAGAGACGCTTGAGAGGGGATATGATCTCAATGTACAAATACCGTACTGGTGACCCCACAATAGGGATAAAACTATTCCGCGAAAGGGAATTTAATAAAACACGCGACCATTCACTAAAACTAGAAGAAAAGAGGTTTAACCTTAAACTATGTAGAGGGTTCTTTACTATAAGAGCGGTAAGGATGTAGAATTCCCTTCCGCAGGCATTGATCATTTCAAAAACTATTAGATAAGCACCTGAACGTCCGCAACATACAGGGATATACAATGTAATACTGACATATAATCACACACATAGGTTGGACTTGATGGACTTGTGTCTTTTTTAACCTCGCCTACTATGTAACTATGTTATTTTATCTTTTAATAGTCTTAATTTTTATCTTTACTTTTTTTTTTTTTTTGGTTTGAGTTTTTCTCCAGAAAGTAGCCAAAGACAGCCAGTTAGCTCCTATTTTCAGAAGGACTTTAGCAATGGTAGCCCACACATCTCCATAGTCACAGGACTCCTCATTGTGTACGCCCTACGAGATGGTTTCTTTCCTTTTAGAATCTTCTCACTCTTCGGTAATTAAATATCACGGCGTCTGTTTTGTTGTGACATTTATAAAAGCTAAACATGTTTCCCCAACAAACAGGATTTGCCGCGGCACGGAAAACACTTGTAACGCGGAATTCTTTACTGATTACCGCATTTGTTCTTTCCGACGACGGGGCTTTGCTGTTTCCTCATTAAACCGCGCACATTTGTTAATTTTCCCCTGAACAAATAAAACCATTTAAGCAGACAGAAAGTATATTCAATTCGCTTCCTCTTTTTTCTTTTCTTTTTTTTTTTTCGGTCTCGGAGAAGCTTTGTGTGACTGGCGGTGCACTGGTGGGGAGCTCTGCGCCGCCGATTGACGCAGCGGGAGTTTTTCAGGTCAAGTTGGAGGTGTGGGTAGCGCTCTTGAAGGGAATGCATTCGATTCACCTGCAGGCGCCATCCCTTATTAAAGCCATTTCAGCTAATTTCCATATGTAATAAGGTCTTTCCATGTCTGATTAACAAAGCGCCGGATTCTTTAACAACACGGATAATGAGTGATTAGACTAAATGAATACAATTTTCACAGTCCACCTCTGTGTGCCCTCCATAAATTCATACCTCATTAGAAAGGGGAAAAAAAAAAAAAATTACGGCTTGGAATAAATGTTATTTACACATTTTATTGCCATAGTGGAAGTAAAGGAGCGTTTAAAGAGCTCAACTCTTGGAAACAAGTTAAATTATTCTATAAATGAAAAAACACGGGAATGGTGATAACGTCAGGAAGTCTGTTTCTTTTACCTGCTTTGGAATTTTATAAAAATCTTGGAATTTGAAGTCTTCTATTGGTGCTTCTGGAAACCCTACAACCTCTGGTCACATGGGCCTGTACTATGCAACCTCTCTAGATTTAAACCCTATGTAGCCAACATTTAATGCATATTTTCCAACTACCATTTTTTAAAAATATGGGTCTAACCTTTGTTGTTGAATCGCGATGCTGCTGACCTCTTTGTCACGTCTTCGTAGCCACTTCCTGTCTACATGCATTCTATGAAGGGTGTGTGATAGGCTCACCCGGGACAGTGGCTTTTAGAGGGGACTGAATGCTAGCCTCTTGCCTACTGATTATGGGCCCTGGATTTTAAAGCGGGGGTCCACCTATCTATCGTTTTTTTTTTTTGAGTTCATTCACAAACTTTTCTTCTCAGCATTACATTCTCACATATTGTCTGTAATATGTCCGCCTGTGTCAGATTTCGTCGGAAAGAATAACTTATATTATTCACTGCAGGCGGTTTCCATCTTCATTGTGGGCATTTGAAGCCCACAAGCATTTATTTCCTGGATGTGGTGAATGCTGTGCTCCCAGCATTCACCGCTCATTCCCGCACATGCTCAGTGGCATCCTGGGAAGCCTGAGACTAGCTCCCAGGAGTCTGGGAGAGGCTAGAAACACGCCTACTCCCACGGGAGGAGAACCAGGAAGTGCAAAGAAGATTAGAAAAATAAAAGGTAATTACGGCGATTTAAATTTTTTTAAACGGCATGTCAGCATCTAGGCAAGGAAGAGAATACATACAGATATTGTTCAAAATTTGGGCGGAACCCCGCTTTAAGGGAACACTACTCTTTGTGAGGCGTATGCCTGGGGACCCTTGAAGTAATGTTACTTTGGATTCAAGTCCATGTCTCCCCAAGACACACACTCTATGGGATCCCTGTATAGGGCCTACCTGCCATATTAAAAATAGTGACTGCTTCATACTGTTGGGACTCATAGCAGATGCTGATGTCATCAGCAAGCCACCCGTCTGGGGCTTTCTGCTATAATGTGTTTATTGCAAGTATGCAAGCGTTCCTGTGAGATGTTCAAAGCTTGGGATATTTTTTTTATAACCTAACCCTGCTTTAAACTTCTCCACAACTTCATCCCTGACCTGTCTGGTGTGTTCCTTGGCCTTCATGATGCTGTTTGTTCACTAAGGTTCTCTAACAAACCTCTGAGGGCTTCACAGAACAGCTGTATTTATACTGAGAATAAATTACACACAGGTGGACTCTATTTACTAATTAGGTGACTTCTGAAGGCAATTGGTTCCATTAGATTTTAATTATTTTTATTGGGGGTATCAGAGTAAAGGGGGCTGAATACAAATGCCCCCCCCCCCACACTTTTTACATATCTATTTGTAAAAAGAAATTTGAAAACCATTAAATTTTTTCCTTCCACTTCACAATCACAAATGTGCCACTTTGTGTTGGTCTATCACACAAAGTGCCAATAACATACATTTACGTTTTTGCTTGTAACATGACAAAATGTGGAAAATTTCAAGGAGTGTGAATACTTTTTCAAGGCACTGTATCTCCATGTTTCGACAAGGCACAAGCTCACCTTCCTCAGGACTTCCTCGTCCTGAGGAAGATGAGCTTGTGCCTCATCGAAAGGTTGAAATAAGATCTTCACTGTGCGTTCACCTTTCAAGACCCATGAGGGCCGCTCTTTTGGATAATCTTTTGGATTATGTCTGAATATTATATATATATATATATATATATATTATATATATATTTATATGTATTTATTTACTATATATATATATATATATATATATACATATATACAGTGTATGTGATATTTCAGTTTTTCCTTTTTAATAAATCTGCAAAAATGTCAACAATTCTGTGTTTTTCTGTCAATATGGGGTGCTGTGTGTACAATATGGGGTGCTGTGTGTACAATATGGGGTGCTGTGTGTACAATATGGGGTGCTGTGTGTACAATATGAGGTGCTGTGTGTACAATATGGGGTGCCGTGTGTACAATATGGGGTGCTGTGTGTACAATATGGGGTGCTGCTGTGTACAATATGGGGGGCTGTGTGTACAATATGAGGTGCTGTGTGTACAATATGGGGTGCTGTGTGTACAATATGGGGGGGCTGTGTGTACAATATGGGGTGCTGTGTGTACAATATGGGGTGCTGTGTGTACAATATGAGGTGCTATGTGTACAATATGGGGTGCTGTGTGTACAATATGGGGTGCTGTGTGTACAATATGGGATCTGTGTGTACAATATGGGGTGCTGTGTGTACAATATGGGGTGCTGTGTGTACAATATGGGGTGCTGTGTGTACAATATGGGGAGCTGTGTGTACAATATGGGGAGCTGTGTGTACAATATGGGGGGGCTGTGTGTACAATATGGGGTGCTGTGTGTACAATATGAGGTGCTGTGTGTACAATATGGGGTGCTGTGTGTACAATATGGGGTGCTGTGTGTACAATATGGGGAGCTGTGTGTACAATATGGGGTGCTGTGTGTACAATATGGGGTGCTGTGTGTACAATATGGGGTGCTGTGTGTACAATATGAGGTGCTGTGTGTACAATATGGGGTGCTGTGTGTACAATATGGGGTGCTGTGTTTACAATATGGGGTGCTGTGTGTACATTAATGAGGAAAAAAAAATGAACTTAAATGATTTTAACAAATGGCTGCAATATAACAAAGAGTGAAAAATGTAAGGGGGTCTGAATACTTTCTGTCCCCACTGTATATTTACGTATGTGTTTCTGTACCCTTTGGAGGTTAACAGGTATACACAAAAATCTATTTTTTTTTTTCATTAATATTTGTCACCTCCTTTGACTTTGACAAATAACAGGCAAATACCCCACTGACCGAGATTGCATGTTAATTGACTGTCTACCTTACAAACTGCTTACGTCCTGTCTAAAGGCGCCCTGCGTTCATTTACATCCTTTTTGGTCTTGCTTTTCTGCCATAAATCATATTATCAGAGGCTGTTATTCTCTTTCACCAGATGTAAAAATTCATTTTTTATAGACTTATAACAAATATAGTTGGATTTGTTGGCGTGGAATAGATAAGGGTGTCTGGGGAGCAGACGCTGCGCCGAGGTAATGGTTGTTATGCAAAAAGCTATTGAAGAAGGAGAATGAGAGCGAGGATCCCAAGGACGGAGGTTCATGGAAGCCTGGTCACAGGCGATATATCCGGGATGTCCTTCTCTGCTGTCACCAATTTACGGAGGTCAGGATGACTTGAGATTTAAAGGAGAATTCGTTATAATGATCATAATGTAAATCCAGGTTTACTAAAGTGATCTTTTAGACACTAACATTGATGTAAACCCAACTGGATAACGTGGAAATGTTTGATAAAGCATATTATAAACAACTCCCATTTTTTTATATAAAATACTTGTTTCACCCTTTAACACTGACAGGGTGAATATAATGATTGGCTTTTATTTATTGATGTAAAACCTTTAACCCAAAAGGAAAACATTTTTTTAGCTGTAACTGATTATAAAGTGTTATGCCCTGTACACATGAGCGGAATTTCCGTCAAAAAAAGTGTGATGGGAGCTTTTGGTCGGATATTCCGACCGTGTGTATGCTCCATCCAACTTTTTCTGTCTGAATTTCCGCCAGCAAATAATTGAGAGCAGGTTCTCTATTTTTCTGACGGAAAAAGTTCTGATCGGAAATTCCGATCGTCTGTAGCAATTCCGATGCGCAAAATTCCTACGCATGCTCGGAAACAATTCAACGCATGCTCGGAAGCATTGAACTTCGTTTTCTCGGCTCGTCGTAGTGTTGTACGTCACCGCGTTCTTGACGGTCGAAAGTTCAGAGAACTTTTGTGTGACCGTGCGTATGCAAGCCAAGCTTGAGCGGAAATCAGTCGGAAAAACCATCCAAGATTTTTGAATTTTGGAAATTCCGCTCGTGTGTACGGAGCATTAGCTGGAGTTTGGCTTCAATTTGTTAGTGTATCTAAATCTTCTAGTTCATCTAACACTCCCCTGCCCCCAGACTGACAATGTTGCTGTCCAAAGGTGCCACCTGTGCTCCTTCATCCATAGTGGGGGAGCTCTAATTCAGAAGGTATGATACTATCACATGGTGTACAGTGCACCTCAACCAAACGTGCAATTCAGCTCCTTCCCATCGATTGTAGACCTCGTTTATACAGATGATCATAGAGCGCGTAGGGGGGTAAAGGTCACCCTCTGACCCATCAGCTTCTTCCGCCAGAGCCAGTAAAGATTGTACCACCAAGGTCGCTCAAAGATGAGATATGAAGGACACTCTCGTGTGGCGTTCCTATGGGCTTACAAAAACTTGGTCCAGACTATCCAATGAGGTCCATGTGCGTGAAGACGTTACCGTCATAGGCCCCGCCCTGATAATAGAGCAAAAGCAGCTTCACAAGCATATGTGACTACAAATGGCGTTCCTACGGGCTTACACAAACTTTGTCCCGACCATCCAATGAGGTCTATGTGCATGAAGGGGCACTGTTGCAGGCCCCACCTGACGAAATGCATAGGGTGGGGTCTGCAAAGGTGATGTCTTCATGCACGCAGACCTCATTCGGGACCAAGTATGTGTAAGCCCGTAGAAACGCCATTTGTAGTCACATATGTTTGTGAAGTTGCTCTTGCTCTATTATCAGGGCAGTTCCTGTGACGGTGACGTCTTCATGCACATGGACCTCATTGGATAGTCAGGACCAAGTTTTTGTAAGCTCGTAGGAACGCCACATGTGGGTGTCCTTCTTGTCTTATCTATGAGTGACCTTGATGGTACAATCTTTACTGGGTTTGGTGGAAGAAGCTGATTGGTCGAGGGAGACCTTAACCCCCTAAGCGCTGTATGACCATCTATAATACAGAGGTCTACAATCTCTGGTAAGGCCAGTCAAGTTCCTCCACCACAAATTCGCTCATCATCTTTATGGCCCTAGCTTCGTGCCCTGGTGCGTAATCATGTTGGGCATAAAATTGTCCAAAATGTCTTGGTATGCTGACGCCTTAAGAGTTCCCTTCACTGGAACTAAGGGGGCCAAAGCCCAACCCCTGAAAAACAACCCCACACCATAATCCCCCCTCCACCAAATGATTTGGACCAGTGCACAAAGCAAGGTCCATAAAGACGTGATGAGCGAGTTTGGGGTGGAGGAACTTGACTGGCCTACACAGAGCCCTGACCTCAACCCCATAGAACACCTTTGGGATGAATTAGAGCGGAGACTGTGAGCCAGGCCTTCTCATCCATCAGTGCCTGACCTCACAAATGCACTTCTGGAAGAATGGTCAAACATTCCCATAGACACACTCCTAAACCTTGTGGACGGCCTTCCCAGAAGAGCTGAAGCTGTTATAGCTGCAAAGGGTGGGCCAACTCAATATTGATATATATATTGATATATTGAGCTATAGTGTAGCTCTTATGACATTCTTAGACGCAGAGGAGGTTGTAAGTTATTTTGTATCTATTGCAATAGAAAATACCAATGAGTATCACACAGCACTGGGTGGACCTCCAAATAATGGGAAATAATCTGTTCTCTTTCCAAGGTCTGTCAATAAGGACTGGCATTTTACAATTTACATACATTTGTAGAAAACTCCAGATCTTCTTTGATGATAAAGCAATATAAAGAAATAAATAAAAGAACAAACAAAAAAAAAATAGATCAGTTGGTATTGCGCTTTTGATTGCGGGCGCCCTGCGCTGATGTAATCTGTTTCCAGATCAATGGAAATAATTATGAGACTGTTCAGCTGTGACTAATACTGTCCTTCCAATTACTGCAAAGCCAGATCCCACTCTTCTTGTCTTCTTAAATGTCATTGAATCCATCATTTCTTTTATATCATTCCCCCTTGTTTAAGCAAGCCTTTTAACTTAAAGCAGAGCTCCACCCAAAAGGGGAAGCTCCACTGGTCTGCCACCTTTGACAGGTACCCGCTCCCACTCCTGGCTCACTTCCGGAAGTCCCCCCCCCCCCCACCCCGTCCCTTCCTTCCCCCCGCAGCCTTCTGGGACACTTCACAGGTCCCAGCAGACTGCGGCCTATTCACAAAGTGCAGCATGCTCTGCGCATGCGCAGTAGAAATCCGGCTGTTAAGCTGCAAGTTGATAACCGGCACTTCCTGGACACAGCTGATCCTGTGGTAAAGAACCTACATCATAGTCTCTTTACCAAGATCGGAGATGCGGTGTGTCAGAGCGAAACACCACACCCCGGGGGGCGCAAGCAAGCGGCTTATCCCGCTGGACGTCATATGACGCCAAGTCAGGATAATGGAACCCCCACCCGGGCATCATTCTGCTATAGGCCGGGCAGGAAGGAGTTAATGACATTGGCTGTATGTTTGGGGTGGTTGTCCTGCTGCAGAATCCATTTGGGGCCAATCACACGCCTCCCTGGTGGTATAATGGATAAGTATATTATATGCACAACATGGGTTGGAGCACAGCGAGCATCAATAAATACTCATTAAATCAGTTTTAAACTCCCAAACAAAAATGTGTAATATTTCTTAGATGTGATGGTTGCATTTGTTTTCTTTTTTAGCGTTTTTTTTTCTGTTTTCACCTGGTGATCCGGCTAGTAAGTCTGATATTTTTCAACTTTAACAGACCGAGCTGTCCAGCAAAAGTGGCAGTTAGAGGGTTGAGACAAACTATTTACCACTGACGGAGGTGCTTACAATGATCTTTTTTTTTTTATCCACTTCCCAACCGAAATTTGGTATATACAGTGGTGGAAAATACAGATTTGATCCCCTGCAGATGTTGTAAGTTTGCCCACTTACAAAGAAATAAAGGGCCTATCATTTTTATCATAGGTGTATTTTATATGATAGAGACAGAATATCAACCAAAAATCCAGAAAAAACACGATACAAATGTTATAAATGGAGTTGCAGTTCAGCGAGTAAAATAAGTATTTGATTCCCTACCAACCAACAATAATTCTGTCTCCCACAGCCTGGCTCCAGTAGGTGCTCATGTGGTACACAGATTAGTGCTGTCAATGTAAGAAGGTTCTCCTAACGACAACTCGTTATGTGTATAAAAGACATCTGTCCACAGAATCTCTTTCTTCCATTCAAACCTCACCATCATGGGGAAGACCAAAGAGCTGTCAGAGGACGTCGGGGACAAGATTGTAGACCTGCACAAGGCTGGAATGGCCTACAAGACCATCAGCAAGAAGCTTGGTGATAAGGAGACAACTGTTGGAGCAAATGGAAGAAATACAAAATAACCATTGATCGTTCGTCATCGGTCTGGAGCTCCATGCAAGATTTCACCTCATGGGTTAAGAATTATCATGAGAAAAGTGAGGGATCAGCCCAGAGCTACACCGGAGGAGCTTGTGAATGATCTCAAGGCAGTTGTGACCACAGACACCAAACAAACCATTGGTAACCCAATACACCACCATGGATTGAAATCTGGTTGTGCCCGCAAGGACCCCCTCCTCCAGAAGACACATGTACAGGTCCATCTGAAGTTTGCCAATGAACATCTAAATGATTCAGAGAAGGATTGGGGAGAAAGTGCTGTGGTCAGATGAGACCAAAATTGAGCTCTTTGGTATTAACTCGACTCGCCGTGTTTGGAGGAAGAAAAATGCTGACTATGACCCTAAGAACACCATCCCTATAGTCAAGCACGGTGGTGGAAACATGATGCTTTGGGGCTGTATCTCTGCTAAAGGTACAGACCGACTTTGCCGCATTGAGGGGCCAATGGACAGGGCCATATATGGTAAAATCTTGGGTGAGAACCTTCTTCCCTCAGCCAGAACACTGAAGATGGGTCATGGATGGGTCTTTCTGCATGACAATGACCCAAAACATACCGCCAAGGCAACAAAGGAGTGGCTCCAGAAGAAACACATTAAGGTCATGGAGTGGCCTAGCCAGTCTCCAGACCTGAATCCTATAGAAATTGTATTTGAGTTGCCAAGCGGCCAAGAAACCTTAAGGATTTTGTGAAGATCTGTAAAGAAGAGTGGACCAAAATCCCTCCTGAGATGTGTGCAAACCTGGTCACCAACTACAAGAAACGTCTGACCTCTGTGCTCGCCAACAAGGGTTTCTCCACCAACTACTAAGTCATGTTTTGCTTGGGGATCAAATACTTATTTTACTCACTGAACTGCAACTCCATTTATAACATTTGTATCATGTGTTTTTTTCTGGATTTTTGGTTGATATTCTATCTCTATCATATAAAATACACCTATGATGAAAATGATAGACCCTTCATTTCTTTGTAAGTGGGCAAACTCACAAAATCTGCAGGAGAACAAATTATTATTTTCCCCACTGTATACGTTACAGTTTGCAAGTGATTTAGGTTTGGGTTACCAGCCCATGACTGGTTTTCTCATGAAAGTGGCCCAAGTGGCTAATTAACTGCTAGATTGCTAGATTGCTTTTAGAAGCAGCGGGAGGGATCGTTCCCCCCCAACCCCCCCCCCCCCCCCCCCGCTCCTGCTGCTCAATGGTGTTTCTCAGGCTTACCATTTTTACCAGAGAAATGATCTGGCAGATCATGCGGCTGGTCATAAAGGTTACCAGAGACCAGATAGTCTCTGATCGCCTCTATGGTCTTGGAGGACTGGAGCAACGTCATGATGTCACTTCCGTTCTAGGGCAAAAAGTAAACAATTTTTTATTTTTATTTTTTAAAGCAAAAGATTAAAAAAAAGTTGATCTTTTTGCTTTTAAAGGTAGAGGAGGGATTTGAGGTCTTATAGACCCCAGATCTCTCCATAAAGAGGACCTGCCATCCTTGTTTCTATTACAAGGTATGTTTACATTCCTTGTAATAGTAGAAAAGTGATAAAACATAAATAAACAGACAGTGTAAAAACAACAAATAAAATAACTAAGGAAAAAATAATGTAAAGCGCCCCCATCCCTCCGTGCTCATGCGCAGATACGAACGTATATGTAAGTCACGCACATATATGTAAATGGTGTTCCCACCACACATGTGAGGTCTCATTGCAATCGTTAGAGCGATAATTCTAGCACCAGACCTCCTCTGTAACTCTAAACATGTAACCCGTAAAAAATGTTGTATAGCGTCACCATTCCACAAGCATGCGAAATTTTAAAGTGTGACATGTTAGGTATCTATTTACTCGGCATAACATCATTTTTTATATGACTCAAAGTCTGATGGACTAAAATTGGGAAAACTGTTTGTCTGTGTGCTGGTCCAACGGACCAAATACGACACAAGGAAAGCTATTGACTACTGGCTATTGAACTTCCTTTTTTAGTTCCGTTTACGTCATCACGTTCAAACTGAACGGACTTATGAACGGACTTAGTCCTATCGTGTGTGGCCAAGTCCGTTGGTTCGGAAAGTCCAATGGACCTAGTCAGAAAGTTCGTCAGAAAGACCGTCGGACCTAGTCTGCCGGAAAGTCCACTCGTGTGTACGCGGCATTACAGTGTATTTCATATATATATATATATATATATATATATATATATATATATATATATATATATATACAGTCAGTCTAGTATATATATATATATATCTTTATATAGATATATATATCTATATATAGATATATATAGATATATCTAGATATATATACTCTGCATTTAGTGTAGACTATATATTCAAGCAGCGCAGGCAGTGTATGTGATATATATATATATATATATATATATATATATATATATATATATATATATATATATATATATATATATATATATGTATATACACAGTCTAGTGTATATATATATATATATATATATATATATATATACTCGAGTGTAAGTCGAATTTTTCAGCACATTTTTTTGTGCTGAAAGTGCCCCCCTCGACTTATACTCGAGTCAAGCACTTTTCTGCAGCAGAAAAATTCATTTTCCGAACCGATTTTGGGGCCCCATATCTCAGGGCCACTTGGTGCTAGGAACTTTGGTGTGCAAACCCAGTGGAACTGGTACCACAACATATCCAAAGCTGGGGTTCCTAGCACCAAGTGGCCCCGAGATACGGGGCCCCAAATCCAGTTAGGAAAATGTCATTCTCTGCTGCAGAAAAGTGCTTGACATGTTCTGAACTGATATTTGGGGCCCTGTATCTCGGGGCCACTTGGTACTAGAAACCCCAGCTTTGGAAATTTTATGGTGCTAGTTCCACTGGGTTTGCACACCAAATTTAGGGTTCTTAGCACTAAGTGGCCCCGAGATACGGGGCCCCAAAGTCGGTCAACTGTGTCCATCTGCAGCAATGTCATTTTGGGACCCTTTGGGTTCAGAGACCCCAAATTTTGGCTGCAGCTAGGGGGCATCTAGGAACCCTTAACTACCGAGTTTGAAGTTCAGGGGACCTATGGCTGCAAATGGGCACAGTGAGGCATGCAAATGGGAACAGTGATGCTGCAAATTGGCATTGTTGACCCTCTATTCCACTTACAGTAGCTGTGCATTTTTCACCCTCGTCTTATACTCGGGTCAATAAGTTTTTCCCATTTTTTTGTGGTAAATTAGGGCCTCGACTTATACTCGATATACATATAGATATATATATATATATATATATATATATATAGATATATAGATATATATACAGTATCTCACAAAATGTCCAATTTGGACATTTTCACTTAGGGGTGTACTCACTTTTGTTTCCAGCTGTTATACAAGCTGTACACTCACTACTTTACATTGTAGCAAAGTGTCATTTCTTCAGTGTTGTCACATGAAAAGATATAATAAAATATTTACAAAAATGTGAGGGGTGTACTCACTTTTGTGAGATACTGTGTGTGTATATGTATGTATATATATATATATATATATATATATATATATATATATATATATACATATATATATATATATATATATATATATATATACATATATATACATACACACAGTCTAGTGAATACAGTGCTGTGAAAAAGTATTTGCCCCCTTCCTGTTTTTTTTTTTTGCATATTTCTCACACTTAAATAATTTAGATCATCAAACAAATTTTAATATTACACAAAGATAACCCGAGAAAATCCAAGATGCAGTTTTTAAATAATTATTTAATTCATTAAGGAAAAGAGCTGTTCATGCCTGCCTGGCCCTATGTGAAGAAGTAATTGCCCCCTCCCATGCTGAATCATGAATGAACTTTGATTAACCACATTTTTTTGGAAATCTGAGTTAAATTTCACTTGCCACACCCAGGCCTGATTGCTGCCAGACCTGTTGAATCAAGAAATTACATAAATAGAAGCTGTCTGACAAAGTGAAGCACGCTAACAGATCACAAAAAGCCACACATCATGCCACAATCTAAAAAAAATCAAGAACAGATTAGAAACATACATATATCGGTCTAGGAAGGGTTTCAAAGCCATTTCCAAGGCTTTGGAACTCCAGTGAACCACGGGGAGAGCCAATATCCACAAATGGAGATAACTTGGAACAGTGGTGAACCTTCCCAGGAGTGGTCAGCCTACAAAAATTACTCCAAGAGCATGACAACGACTCATCCAGGAGGTCATAAAAGAACCCAGAACATCTAAAGAACTGCAGCCCTCAGGTAAGATCAGTGTTCATGATTCAACAATAAGAAAGAGACTGGGCAAAAATGGCGTCCATGGGAGAGTTCCAAGGCCAAAGCCACTGCTGACCAAAAAGAGCACAAAGGATCATCTCACATTTACCAAAAAACATCTTGATTATCCCCAAGACTTTTAGGCAAATATTCTGTGGACTGATGAGACTAAATTAGCACCTTAGATTTTTCACGTTCTTGTCCCTTATGCAGCGTGCACACGGGCGGACTTTTCAGTGGACTGGTCCGACGGTCTATCCGACGGACTTTCGACGGACTTCCGACGGACTTTCCCAATGACCGGACTTGCCTACACACGATCACACCAAAGTCCGACGGATTCGTACGTGATGACGTACGACCGGACTAAAATAAGGAAGTTGATGGCCAGTAGCCAATAGCTGCCCTAGAGTCGGTTTTCGTCCGTCGGACTAGCATACAGACGAGTGTACTTTTCGTCCGGACTCGAGTCCGTCGGAAAGATTTCAAACGTGTTTCAAATCTAAAGTCCGTCAGATTTTTGACCCGAAAAATTCCGCTGCAGGTCAGATGGAGCCCACATCTTCGGTCCATCGGACCAGTCCGGTCGAAAAGTCTGCCCGTGTGTACACGCCACGGCATTAGACTTCAACGGTGTTCGCACAAATTTTTTGTCTGTTCGCAAGTTCTGTTGCGAACCGAACCGGGGGGGTTGATCGGCTCATCCCTACTGGTTATATGTAAGGGTATACAACCACTTCAAAGGGCTGCCCGGAAGGTGGCAGGAAGGAGCTAATTTACTATAATATACAAAATAATATAATTTATAATATATTTATATATATATATATATATATATATATATATATATATATATATATATACATATATATATATATACATATATATATATATATATATATATATATATATATATATACATATATATATATATATATATATATATATATATATATATATATATATATGTATATATAGATGTAATTTGGTTGTAGTAACATGCGCCAACTGATTCCTGCAAAGTGTGGGTTGTAATGACAGGTCCTCTTTATTCCAGGCTTTACAACACACGCCATTCGGTGTCTTAATCCTAAAACGTATATTTACACTGAGGTTAAATCAGTAATCGGTAAAGCGGCCGGCATTAATCTCTGCGGGTTTTTCACAAATATCATAATTCCTTCCATAAATATTTTATTGAATAGACCCAAACAAGGTCTACAGAGTGCGATAACAATTGCCGTTACTTATTTATAATGTGCGCCACGGTGCCGCGCAGGCAACTTATACGCTTCCCATAAAACGCTTCTAAAAACACTGAAGATTGTTGTGGAGTGGTGGGAGGACGTGGGCAGAAGAGCTGACGCTCTAGATAGAGTAGAAAGAGGTGATTTCAGGGTGAAGGATAGAGATTGATGCGATCGTTATTATCACACGGGTCACCTTAGAAGCAATCGGTTGATTTTTTGTGAATGGTTCTTCATTATAGAATTGCAATCTTTACCATCCTAGGGGGGGGTGGGATGGATTTGTAATATGAAGCCAGCAGGAGAGGCACAAGAGCTTGCAATCAGTTAGAAAAACTTTAGTTAACAGCTGTGGTAATGACGATAATCAATACATTCATTATTGATTAGTGTAACAATTAATTGATTACTAGGTGAATGTGGACAGGATTAATTCAATAATTCAGTTCCGGATGGAACCAGTAAAGAAATCCTTCCATCCCACCTAAAATAACTACAAAGCTAAAAATATTCCTTACATCTCCACCTTTTATCCTTGACTTCCAGTTTAGTGACTTTGCCTAGGCTGAGATGATGTCATCAGTCTGCTGCAGGCAGAAGAAAGCATTTCTTCAGTCTCCCCTTTACCAGTGATCATACTGTAACTTTGTTGGAGGGTCAAAAGAAAGAGGTGATCACTCAGATTGTACATTGTAACTTTGTAGCAAGTTACAAGGTGAGAGGCTGCAGCAGGGGCTGATCATTGAACCTAAAAGCAAAATTTGGGATTGCTGCTCAGGTCCCTGCATCCAAATCCGGTGGACTTACACTGTAGGTCAGGGGTCTCAAACTGGTGGCCCCCCAGCTCTTGCAGAACTACAAGTCCCATGAGGCATTGCAAGGCTGACAGTTACAAGCATGACTCCCACAGGCAGAGGCATGATGGGACTTGTAGTTTCGCAACAGCTGGAGGGCCGCCAGTTTGAGACCCCTGCTGTAGGTGCTGGTTTGGGGAAAGGAGCTCACCCTAGCTCTTCATTTACTGGAGAAAGGAAGTCCCTAATGCCACACTCCAGGGAAACCCGATGATCATACAAATGCAAGCAGCCTCAGCCTAGCTCTCCCCAGGCTCCACCCCCTAATGCATTTTTCCTCGCCTTCGGGGGTAAGTCTTTGAGGTGACTATGACCAAGTCCCGAGGGCAGGACGAAACGCGTTGGAGGGTGTGGCCTGAATGGAGTAAGGCTGAGGCAGCTTTCATTTGTATGATCATTAGGTTTCCCCAGAGTGCGGCAATTGGGACTTCCTTTCTCTAGGGGCTGATCTGTGTCAGACATTTGTAAACACACAGCCAAGAACTGCATAGGCACCAGGATCTACATGATTGTGTCATCTCTAAGCCGGCATCTCAGTCCAGGAAGTAGAAACAGACCAAATGTTTTCACCATTGTCCCATAATCCTTTTTAGCTAATTAATAATAATCCTTAATAGTACCCAATAATCCAGGAGGGGCATCCGAGTTCATGCGCTTTTTTGCGCCTTACGTTTTAGGGCAGCCCATTAATTTCACTGAAAACACACAAAAAATTACTATTTTTTTATTATTTATTTATGTACACCTTTTATCCCAGAAAGAACAAAAATATATTGCTCTAACTGGTTGTAATTATCCATTTAATGGTTAGTTTTGAGTGGCTATGGAGTCTTTTTTTTTTTTTAATACATTTTGGTCTCAGACAGATAATATTGCAATATAAACTTTAACACAAAATAGGGGTTCTTTGTGGATCAGGTGACCATATGGACGCCCCGGGCATCTATCAGAAATCATGAACCAGTAAAAACACACTTGTTTATTAATAAAAATAAAAAGGTAAATAGAGTAAGCATAATCAAAGCATAGCCAGAAAGCCCAGTAACCGGATCAGGTAGTCAGCCAAGCCAGAAGTCAGGGATCCAAGTAGAGGAACAGCAAGCAGGATAAGAAGCCAGAAGGGATGCCAGCAAAGCCAGTCTTCAAACAGGAACACAGGAGATGGTTTCTTGTGATGTGACCAAGGCGAAGGCAGAGATCAAGTGAGCTGGACGGCTTTAAGTAGGCAGGACTGAGGAGCAGAATCAACAACAGCTGGGTAACTGTGGAGAGAGATGGGAGCTGGCAATTAGCCGACAGCTGAGCGGCCAGCTCACAGAAGGAAGGGCTGAGCCCAGCCCTGACAGCTACATACTTAGTGTTGTCCATGTTTTGGACTCCACTAGATGGCGCCATACGCCAGCTACTTGGTTCGGCATCTCCTTTTGGGGCGCTGGTTTTGGTTTTTCCAAACAGCACCCTCTCAGGATTTTTTTTTTGTCATCGTCACATCTGTTTTTTCATCATATGACGTCTAACGCCAGCTGGATGCCATTTTTTATTTCTAAATTATATGATGCTTGGTGTATTTACATCTCTGTGTCATTTCCGGTATCTGGCTCCTGCTGGGTTGCCGGCTCACATGATTTTGACATCTTTGACGTCATTTACGGAGCGCCGCTGAGGTCGCAGCGTCACTTTCGGTTCGTCCTTGACGTTTTCTGACGTCATTTCCAGCGTGACCCCCGGCTTGTAAGCTGGCGCACATACAGCGTCCCCACCTCTCGTTTTGGCGCCAAATGGTCTCCGATAGGGGGGTGCAGGGCGGGTATGTGAGAATGCCGGACACAGTTTTTCATTTACGGTCCAGTATAGGAGGGGGAGAAATACACTGTGGAACCTCTTGTTCAAGGTAATCAATCTCAGTGAATTATTCGGCATTTGTTCCTAATTTACAATTCGACCTTGTTTTGATTGGATTATTTGTCTGTGGATTCAAGGGTCATTTGTGACTTTTTGGAATTCCAGAGAAAATTCCATTAATTTCTCCTCTCCATTCCTCTTGGTTTTTCTACCTAATTTTGGAGAAGAAGTGATGGGAGTAGTCTGATTTTTTGGAATACATCATCAAGATCTTTGATTACAGGTAGACTTACCATCTTCTGTTTCACCAGTGAAATGGTTGAGGGAACCGTTTTTGATTTCTATGTTGAGTGGTTTTTGCCCCCCCACCCCCACCCCCAGTTGGACCATTAAGCGGGTATTGTGTGTATATAGATGGGTATTGTGTGTATATAGATACACCCCCCTCTATGGGTGCACCAGATGATCCAGATCACTGCATCCCTATGACTCTTGAGCCTAGAAACATTTTATTGGCTACTTTTTGAACATACAGGTAGTTTATATGACCATGGTTATAATCTGCCACTTTATTCTTTGCCAATCCAGGAAAATGACATTATGTGTATGTTTAAATAGCTGTTTTGTTTTATTATTGTATATTTTGTCATTTTTCTTAAAAATGTTTTTTTCTATTTCCAGTGTGTACAGTGCCGGATAATAATTTCTCCTGAGGAAGCCACTGTTTATGGCGAAACATGTAGAGATCTAATCAGCCTGCACCTGTTAATGTACTGTATGATCAGATATTCATTTTTGGATGTTTGTTGGCATTGACAAGGATCGCCCAGTAATACCTCCATCTGTGGACCATCTTGTTTGACCATAACCGTTGACGGATCATAATCTACCCCCCTTCTTTGATGCCTGCTGTGTTTTTTTTTTTAAAAAACAGGATGTTTATTGGACAATCTTGATTTGATCAGCCTCATTTTATTGAGTAGCGGATGTGTGTATCAACCAATGCCGTTACTCTCTATATTATCCTGGGTTACCTACTAGACGGCAAGCTGACACTATTGAAAAGCACAGTATGAAATCTTCTTTGAAGGCTCCAGTCTCATACCATAATTGAAGTAGCTCCAGCTTTCATATAAATAATTATTCCAGATACAAAATTACATTAGCTCCTGAAGAAGCGATTCTCGCGAAACATGTAGAGCTTAAAATATTGCTATAATACAGTATAGTCACACACGCTCGATGTGACCTGTGTTGACATCTTTGACCAGATTTTTGAGTGTTTTTGGTCGCCACTGTAGCCTATCTGCAGTTTTTATATATACTGTTTTTTTTCTTTTTGTTTTAATGAATTATGTATTAAATTGTGAATAAAATTACTGTTCATTTTTCTATAACTGGCGCCCAAAAAGTCAATTTTTTCCATTTTCAATATTTTGATCGAAGATGGAGTTACATTGCGGGACACTTTTTTTTTTTTATAACCACCACATCTAATGACTGGTAATATTGACAATAAATTAAAAAATATATATAAACTAAATAATAATAACTCAAATAAAAACAATACCAACATAAAATGGTTATGTACTGTATCTCACAAAAGTGAGTACACCCCTCACATTTTTGTAAATATTTTATTACAGTGCGTCCATTAGTGGCTCTCGGGTGCCGCCCCCTCTCTCCAGCCACCCCCTCTGTGTACTATGGATAGATGCATGGATTGCATGAATCTATCCATGACCGCTGTAGCCACCCCCTATTCAGGCATCCGGCCCCTCTTCGGGCACCTGAATTCTAGCAGTGGGGGGAAGTTTTTGAAGCACCTGATTAGAGCCATAGGCTCTAATAGGCTTCAAAAAAGGTGCACTGCGAGCGCAAACCATTGCACTCGCAGTGCACCCAGGTGTATTAGCAAAGCAAGTGTACTCATTTTTGTGAGATACTGTATATATCATGTTTTATATATATATTTTATATATATATGCACACACACATATAATGTTTATATATTGTGAGCTGGGGATACCATTACTAGTAAAAAAAAAAAAAAAAGTCTATATCCCATAATTTGTAGACGCAATAACTTTCACGCAAACCAGTCAATATACGCTTATTGGATTTTTTTTTATTGAAGACTTGTAGCAGATTACATATTAACTTAAATTTATGAGGAAAATTTGATTTTTGTATTGGATATGTTTTTATAGCAGAAAGTAAAAAATATATATATTTTTTTCAAAATTTTTGGTCTTTTTTTATTTATTTAGCAAAAAAAAAAAAAAATGCAGTGGTGATCACATACCACAGAAAGAAAGCTCTATTTATGGTAAAAAAATTATATAAATTTCATTTGGGTACAGCGTTGCATGACCATGCAATTGCTATTTAAAGTAGCGCAGTCCTGAATAGCAAAAAAATACCCTGGTCATGAAGGGGGTAAAACCTCCCGGAGCTGAAGTGGTTAATGTGTCTAATATGTGTATTCCCTATGATCGTTAGCACCATCTAGTGGCCCATCACCATCTGTCCTAATGACAACACTCACTGGGACTCAACGTAAGAGCAAATTTCCCCAATGGGCAGGAATCAGGGCTTTTTTTTTAGCGGGAACGCAGGGGAACGCAGTTCTGGTCTGTTGAAGCTGGCTGCTGGGGGATCTATTGTCACTGGAGGGGATCTATTTTTGCAGGGGGAGGTCTGTTGTTGCTGTCAGGGGATCTATTGTTGCTGGGGGTGGGTCTTATGTTGCTGGAGGGTCAGTTGTTACTGAGGGGGGATCTACTGTTGAGGGGGGGTCTATTGTTGCTAGCTGCTGTAAGATCTGTTGTTGCTATAAGGAGTTTATTGTTGATGATGGAGTAGGGGAGGTATTTTGTTGTAGGTGGCCCATTGTTGCTGGGGGAGTCTATCGATGTTGGCTGAGGGGAGATCTGTTGTTGCTGCAGGGGGTCTATTGTTGCTGGGGAGAAGGATATTTTGTTGTGGGTGGTACATTGTTGCTGGGAGGATCTATTTTACTGCTTTTCTTGTTATCATTAACAAGTTTCATACAAATTAGTTCCACAAATGTTACATGCTTCTGTCTTTTCTAAAAAAAAGGTGGTCTTGGGAAGTGGGTAAGGGGTGGAGCCAAGGAACGGTGCTCGGAGGTGGGTAGGGGATGGAGCCAAGGAACGGTGCTCGGAGGTGGGTAGGGGGTGGAACCTAGGAACGGTGCTCGGAGGTGTGTAGCTGTTGAAACCAAGGAATGGTGTTTGGAGGTGGGTAGGGGATGGAACCAAGGAACAGTGCTTGGGGGTGGGTGGGGGTGCAGTGTTAATTTTGGCAGCAAATTTCGATTTAGTTTTAGCCTTAGTTTTTTGACTAAAATGGAATTTTAGTTTTAGTACCATTTTAGTTTTCTGCAATTGTGCAACTTGGAGGTGCGTATGGGGTGGAACCAAGGAACGGTGCTCGGAGGTGGGTATGGGTAGAACCAAGGAACGGTGCTTGGAGCTGGGTATGGGTGGAACCAAGAAATGGTGCTCAGAGGTGGGTAGGGGGTGGAATCAAGGAACAGTGCTCGGAGGTGGGTAGAGAGGGGAACCAAGGAACGGTGCTCGGAGGTGGGTATGGGTGGAACCAAGGAATGGTGCTCGGAGGTGGGTAGTGGGTAGAACCAAGGAACAGTGTTTGGAGGTGGGTAGAGAGGGGAACCAAGGAACAGTGCTCGGAGGTGGGTAGTGGGTAGAACCAAGGAATAGTGTTTGGAGGTGGTTAGGGGGTAGAACCAAGGAACAGTGCTCGGCGGTGGAAGGGGGACAGTGTTCATTTTGGCAGCAAATTTAGTTTTAGCCTTAGTCTTTTGACTAAAATGGCATTTTAGTTTTAGTACCATTTTAGTCTTCTGCAATTGTGTTAGTTTTAGTTGTATTTAGTAGACAGTACATTTTAGTAGACCAAAAATTAATTTTAGTTGTCTAAAATCTAATGGGTCTAGTTAAATTGTAATGCATTATTTAAGCATTTCTCTGCAATTTCCAAACTCATTATATACTGCTGGAGTAAAAAATCTAATATGTTAATATTAATGGTAATAAGGTTTGAACATGCACTACAGACCAGTGTTAATTTTGATATTGGATTTTAATTTAGTTTTAGTCATACTCTTTTGACTAAAATGGCCTTTTAGTTTTGTTGTATTTTAGTCGACTAAAATAGTATTAATTTAGTCAATGAAATTAACACTGGTAGGGGGTGGAACCAAAGAAAGGTGTTCGGAGGTGGGTAGGTGGTGGAACCAAGAAATGGTGCTCAGAGGTGAGTGGTGGGTGGAACCAAGGAATGGTGCACGGAGGTGGGTAGGTGGTGGAACCAAGAAACAGTGCTCAGAGGTGGGTGGACGTTGGAACCAAGGAATGGTGCTCGGAGGTGGGTAGGGGGTGGAACCAAGGAATGGTGCTCGGAGGTGGGTAGGGGGTGGAACCAAGGAATGGTGCTCGGAGGTGGGTATGGGGTGGAACCAAGGAAAGGTGCTTAGGAGGTGGGCATGGGGTGGAACCAAGGAAAGGTGCTTGGAGGTGGGTAGGGGGTGAAACCAAGGAACGGTGCTCGAAGGTGGGTAGGTGGTGGAACCAAGAAACAGTGCTCGCAGGTGGGTAGGGGGTCGAACAGTGCTCGGAGGTGGGTAGAGGGTGAAACCAAGGAACGGTGCTAGGAGGTGGGTAGGGGGTGGAACCAAGGAACGGTGCTTGGAGGTGGGTAGGTGGTGGAACCAAGGAACAGTGCTCAGAGGTGAGTAGGGTGTGGAACTAAGGAATGGTGCTCAGAGGTGGGCATGGGATGGTACGCTGCTCAGAGGTGGGTAGGGGGTGGAACCAAGGAACTGTGCTCAGAGGTGAGTAGGGGGTGGAACTAAGGAATGGTGCTCGGAGGTGGGTATGGGATGGAATGATGCTCGGAGGTGGGTAGGGGGTGGAACCAAGAAATGGTGCTCAGAGGTGAGTAGGGGGTGGAACTATGGAATGGTGCTCGGTGGTGGGTATGGGATGTTAAAATGCTCGAAGGTGGGTATGGGGTGGAACCAAAGAACGGTACTCGGAGGTGGGTATGGGGTGGAACCAAAACACGGTGCTTAGGGGTGAGTATGGGGTGGACCCAAGGAACAGTGCTCGGAGGTGGGTATGGGGTGGAACCAAAGAACGGTGCTCAGAGGTGGGTATGGGGTAGAACCATGGAATGTTGCTTGGAGGTGGGTAGGGGGTGAAACCAAGGAACGGTACTCGGAGGTGGGTAGGGGGTGGAACCAAGAAACGGTGCTCGCAGGTGGGTAGGGGGTGTAACCAAGGAACAGTGCTCGGAGGTGGGTAGGGGGTGTAACAGTACTCGGAGGTGGGTAGAGGGTGGAACCAAGGAACAGTGCTAGGAGGTGGGTAGGGGGTGAAACCAAGGAGCGGTGCTCAGAGGTGAGTAGGGGGTGGAACTAAGGAATGGTGCTCAGAGGTGGGTATGGGATGGAACGGTGCTCAGAGGTGGGTAGGGGGTGGAACCGAGAAACGCTACTCAGAGATGAGTAGGGGTAGAACTAAGGAATGGTGCTCGGAGGTGGGTATGGGATGGAACGATGCTCAGAGGTGGGTAGGGGGTGGAACCAAGAAACGCTACTCAGAGGTGAGTAGGGGGTGGAACTAAGGAATGGTGGGTATGAGGTGGAACCAAAGAACGGTGCTCAGAGGTGGGTATGGGGTGGAAGCAAAAAACAGTGCTCGGAGGTGGGTATGGGGTGAAACCAAAAAACGGTGTTCGGAGGTGGGTATGGGGTGGAACCAAGGAATGGTGCTTGGAGGTGGGTAGGGGGTGGAACCAAGGAACAGTGCTCGGAGGTAGATTCTGCAGCTACTCTATTCTCTGAGAAAAAAAAGCCCTGGCAGGAATAAATACCTGGTGGTAGCAGTTTGAAATCACCAAATTGTGTTCAGAACTAAAATAATAAAAAGTTTCCACTTTAAGACATTCAACTAATCATCACTTTAACTTTCTTAAGTGGCGGTAAAATAATAAGAGGAAGATAGGAGCGTGGAAAGGAGCGAACGGCACAAATGGACAAATAAGACCAGGGAGGAGCGTGGATGGCAAGACGGATGGCACGGTGGGAGGACAGGGTCCAGACAAATAGCTGGAGCGAGGGTCTCTCTTCCCCGGATATCGCTAAGGTAAGAAGTATAGACGCCGCTCAATGTGCCCTATGGGAGCCAGCGTTGTCAGACCAGCCCTGCTGCTGAAGCAATTCTATAATCTATTGGGATTGAAAATAGATTTGTTTGTGAATTCACTGTGTGTGACTTGCCTCCAGTTCTCCGGTATCGATCGTCGGTGTGAAACGCTGAGCGGAATAATGAACGCCTATAAATATGCAAGCGAGGTGTCTGCAATGATCCTGATCCTCTGCTCTAGTCATCTTATTTAGAGTCTGTCTTTCGTAAACGTTTTCTGGCCATAAAATATATTTTCTGCAGATTTTTACATTTTTCTGTGTTTTAGGACCTATTTTCTGTTATGTTCTCTTGTGTTTGGCCTGAACCCATGTTCCCCCGAATCTGGAAGAAGCTTTCAGTTTCGGGCCATTCAGCTGTTGGCAAGGCATGTCATGAGCATCCCTGCCCTGCAGCTACTCACCTTCAAAGGGGTGGGGCTGCTCAATGCAACATGTGACATCATTGACCTAAGATGACCACATAGCCAATGTCTGTTGATCTAATATGGCCATGTGGGTCTTATTGATAGACCCCAACCAGGTGCCAGTGGGGGATGACATAACAAGCACCCCCACCCCTTTGTATACATTCAGCTGTGGGGCAAGGTCACATGTGACATCATTGACCTAATTGGCCTACCTGGCCAATGTCATTGCAATGTGGGCCATATTAATTGGGGAAATCAGCTGCTGGTGGGGAATGACGTCACAAGCATTCTCGCCCCTTTGTATACATTCAGCTGCAGGACCTAGATGCTTGTGATATTATTGACCTAATATGGCCACATGGCCAATGTCATTGACCTAATATGGCTATGTGGGCCATAATCAAAGGGCCAATCAGCTGCTGGTGGGGGTTGATGTCATAACTACCCCAATCCTATTGTATACATTAAGCTGTGGGGTGGGGATGCTTGTGACATCATTGACCTAATATGACCACATGGCCAATGCAGTTGAACTAATATGACCATGTGGGTCTTATTGATAGTTCCAGTGTGGGATGATGTCACAAGCATCCCCACCCCTTTGTATACATCCAGCTGCAGGACATAGATGCCTATGGCATGATTGACCTAATATAGTTATGTGGGTCTTATTAATGGTGCGAATCGAATGCTGGGGGAGGGGGGGGGTGATGTCAAGATCGTCCCCGCCCCTTTGTTTACGTTCAGCTGCAGAGTTGGGTTTCTCTTGACATCATTGACCTAAGATGACCACATGACCAATGCCATTGAACTAATATAGCAATGTGGGTCTTATTGATAGAGCCAAACAAGTGCCAGTAGGTGATGATGTCACAAGCATCCCCACCCCTTTACATACATCCAGCTGCAGGACATAGGTGCTTGTGACATAATTGACCTAATATGGCTATGTGGGCCATATGAATAGTTGCTGACGGGGTTGATGTCACAATTATGAAAAAATTAGTTATGCCCATACAAGGGCAAATGATCAAATGATCAAGGTAGGCTAACGCGTTTTGAGGTGTTCCCTCTTCATCAGAGCCTTGGAAAGTAAAAAAGTCTGTAGGATGTGGTAGACATACATGGAGAGGGGTGGCTGATTAGGAGATGTACACCCACTATGGGATACATCTCCTAATCAGCCACCCCTCTCCATGTATATCTACCACATCCTACAGACTTTCTTTTACTTTCCAAGGCTCTGATGAAGAGGGAACACCTCGAAACGCGTTAGCCTACCTTGATCATTTGCCCTTTTATGGGCATAACTATTTTTTATGAATATCTTGTAACCTCGTTTGTATGAATTCATAGTAATTTCTTTGTTCTCATCTATTTTGTTCATGAATAAACGATATCACTTTGATTCATGCATTAGATCACGCGCCTTCCATCCCCTCATTTCCACTCACACAGAAGTGATGTACGGGTCTTAGGATACAACACTGATGTATAGGTCTCAGGACACAGCAATGACATAGACGTCTCAGGACACAGCAGTGATGTAATGGATCCTAGGACACAGCAGTGACATAGGGGTCTCAGGATACAGCAGTGACATAGGGATCTCGGGATACCACAGTGACAAAGGGGTATCAGGACACAGCAGTGATAAAGAGGTCTCAGGATACAGCAGTGATGTAGGGATCTCAGGATACAGGGGTGATATAGAGGTCTCAGGATACAGCAGTGATGTAGGGATCTCAGGATACAGCGGTGATATAGAGGTCTCAGGATACAGCAATGATGTAGGGATCTCAGGATACAGCAGTACCACGGCGGTCTCAGGAGGACACAGCAGTGACGTAGGATTCCCAGGATAGAGCAGTGATGTAGGAGATCCTAGGACACAGCAGTGATGTAGGGGTTCCCAGGACACGGCGGTAAAGTAGAGGTTCCCAGGATACAGCAGTGATGGAGGGTTCCAAGGATACAGCAGTGATGTAGGGGTCCTAGGACACAGAAGTGATGTAGGGGTCTCAGGATACAGCAGTGACATAGGGGTCCTAGGACACAGAAGTAACACAAGGGTCTCAGGATACAGCAGTGATGTAGGGGTTCCTATGACACAGCAGTAAAGTAGGGGTCCTAGAACACAACACTAATGTAGAGGTTCCCAGGACTCAGGAGTGATATAGGGGTTCCTAGGACACACCACTGATGTAAAGGTCTCAGGACACAGCAGTGACGTAGACGTCTCAGGACATAGCAGTCAAGTAAAGGTCTCAGGACACATCATCAATGTAATGGATCCTAGGACACAGCAGTGACGTAGGGGTCTCAGGATACAGCAGTGACATAGGGATCTTAGGACACAGCAGTGACGTAGGGGTCTCAGGATACAGCAGTGCCATAGGGATCTCAGGACACAGCAGTGATGTAGAGGTCTCAGGATACAGCAGTGACGTAGGGATCTCAGGATACAGCAGTACCTTAGAGGTCTCAGAACACAGCAGTGATGTAGGGGTTTCAGGCTACAGCAGGGACGTAGGGATCTCAGGATACAGCAGTACTGTAGAGGTCTCAGAACACAGCAGTGATGTAGGGGTCTCAGGATACAGCAGTGATGTAGGGGTCTCAGCATACAGCAGTGATGTAGGGGTTCCTAGGACACAGCAGTGAAGTAGGGGTTCCCAGGATACAGCAGTGGTGTATGAGGTCACACAGGACACAGCAGTGGTGTAGGGGTCACAGGATACAGCAGTGACGTAGGGGCAAAGGATAAAACCAAATCATGTAGCAGAGAACACAGGTATCTGACACTCCCAGAAGTGTCAAAAGTCAAGGAGTCTGACACAGTTTGCAATAATTTGACTGAGGAATCCCAACAGGGTCACTTTAAGTCTATACACTATACAGTATTTAAAATTAAAACTTAGAATAATAGATCTAATGCCCATAGCAATGATATTCCTTGAAGAAGCTGAAAGAGCAGACCTTCCTGGTTGGCCACCGGAGGAAACAGGTGCACTTTTGTCCCAGTTTTCTTAGTCAAGTTATGAGAACCCAAATCTGTGCTCTCTGTAGCTCATGGTAAAGAGTATATCATTTCCTGTAAGGCAGAACAATTAGAAGGGAGCACAATGTGTAATAAATACAATTCAAAAAAGTTCTGCCGTACAATATCATATTTTGTCAGGGGGGAACAGTTACCATTTAAGAATATATTAAATCGCTTTATCATTCATGTATGGAACCTACAACTACTCTCCAGTCATTCTCATGTTTATCAAGAGTATCATCACTGGTCTCCAAATAGGAGGAATATTTTATGGGAATGACATCACCGCTCTCCAGATATAAGCTGTACGTTACAGGGGTGACATCACCAGTAGGGATGAACAAACTGGGCAAAGTTCAGTTCACTGGAAACCCAGCTGGAAGTTCACAAACCTCGAACACAGCGCCAAATTCCACTGAAGTTTATAGGATTCCAATGCAAGAAAAATGTTTTTAAAAATACCTTTCAGTGAGGAGAGGGTCTGTTAATGCAGCTTAAAGGGTAACATTAAAAATACACAATTGTATTAAATAACGTGCTCTGGAGATGCCCTAAAGCTGTACATGAAATTATGGAACAATGGGCTCCATTCAGACAACCAGATCGCATACGGTATATACAGTATCTCACAAAAGTGAGTACACCCCTCACATTTTTGTAAATATTTTCTTCTGTCTTTTCATGTGACAACACTGAAGAAATGACACTTGTCTACAATGTAAAGTAGTGAGTGTACAGCTTGTATAACAGTGTAAATTTGCTGCCCCCTCAAAATAACTCAACACACAGCCATTAATGTCTAAACCGCTGGCAACAAAAGTCAGTACACCTCTAAATGAAAATGTCCACATTGGGTCCAATTAGCCCTTTTCCCTCCCCGGTGTCATGTAACTCGTTAGTATTACAAGGTCTCGGGTGTGACTGGGGAGCAGGTCTGTTAAATTTGGTGTTATCGCTCTCACTCTCTCATACTGGTCACTGCAAGTTCAACATGGCACCTCATGGCAAAGAACTCTTTGAGGATCTGAAAAAAAGAATTGTTGCTCTACATAAAGATGGCCTAGGCTTTAAGAAGATTGCCAAGACCCTGAAACTGAGCTGCAGCACGGTGGCCAAGACCATACAGCGGTATAACAGGACAGGTTCCACTCAGAACAGGCCTCACCATGGTCCACCAAAGAAGTTGAGTGCACGTGCTCAGCGTCATATCCAGAGGTTGTCTTTGGGAAATAGACGTATGAGTGCTGCCAGCATTGCTGCAGAGGTTGTAGGGGTGGGGGGTCAGCCTGTCAGTGCTCAGACCATACGCCGCACACTGCATCAAATTGGTCTGCATGGCTGTCGTCCCAGAAGGAATCCTTTTCTAAAGATAATGCACAACAAAGCCTGCAAACAGTTTGCTGAAGACAAGCACAGGACATGGATTACTGGAACCATGTCCTGTGGTCTGATGAGACCAAGATAAACTTATTTGGTTCAGATGGTGTCAAGCGTGTGTGGGGGCAACCAGGTGAGGAGTACAAAGACAAGTGTGTCTTGCCTACAGTCAAGCATGGTGGTGGGAGTGTCATGGTCTGGGGCTGCATGAGTGCTGCCGGCACTGGGGAGCTACAGATCATTGAGGGAACTATGAATGCCAACACGTACTGTGACATACTGAAGCAGAGCATGATCCCCTCCCTTCGGAGACTGGGCCGCAGGGCAGTATTCCAACATGATAACCCCAAACGCACCTCCAAGATGACCACTGCCTTGCTAAAGAAGCTGAGGGTAAAGGTGATGGACTGGCCAAGCATGTCTCCAGACCTAAACCCTATTGAGCATCTGCAGAGAATCCTCAAATGAAAGGTGGAGGAGCGCAAGAACTCTAACATCCACCAGCTCTGTGATGTCGTCATGGAGGAGGGGAAGAGGACTCCAGTGAAAACCTGTGAAGCTCTGGTGAACTCCATGACCAAGAGGGTTAAGGCAGTGCTGGAAAATAATGGTGGCCACACAAAATATTGACACTTTGGGGCCAATTTGGACATTTTCACTTAGGGGTGTACTCACTTTTGTTGCCAGCGGTTTAGACATTAATGGCTGTGTGTTGAGTTATTTTGAGGGGACAGCAAATTTACATTGTTATACAAGCTGTACACTCATTACTTTACATTGCAGGAAAGTGTCATTTGTTCAGTGTTGTCACAGATATAATAAAATATTTACATAAATGTGAGGGGTGTACTTACTTGTTAGATACTGTAGGTGTTTTCCCGAGAACCACATGCAATCCTGAAAATGTCAATTCACTACTGCTTTATGTGGTATTTACCGCATAAACAAAAAACGTTTGGTAAATACCGCATAAAACAGGAGTGAAAGCCAATTCAGAAAAAATAAAATAAAAAATTGCATGGGGTAAATAAGTAGTGGTCCCGGCATTTGATATTTTAGGAACATCCTTAACAACCAGTAAACAACCTGGTCGTTAAGGAGTGGGCGGCCGCCGCGGCCTTAACGACCGATGAGTCATTAGCTGTCAGTGTTAAATTAAAATTAAAAAATCAGGAAAAAATCTGCGTGCGATCCCCCCCCCCCAAAATCTATATTAGGCCCTTCGGGTCTGGTATGGATTTTGGAGAGGACCCCATGCCATTTTTTTTTTTTAAGATACCAGACCCAAAGGGCTAATATCAGCCCTGTATTGTATGGTGATTTATGTATATTTTATTGAAACCATGATATGTATGTCTACCCCTTCTATTTTATATTTGTAATAAAATTTATATACACTTTTATCTTACCAACTCCACTACTTTTCTGCTTGGTGTTACCTTTGCCTCCAAAGTCCCGGAGGAATTCCTTGTTTGCTTCTTTTGAAGAACTGGGGGGAACCCCAAATTTTCTTAATTTGTATTGCTGGCATTTTTTTTCTCATTTTACTTTCAGCTGTCAGTAGGGAAGCCCGCTGACAGCTGATAACAGTTGTCAGTTAATGACAGTAGTCAGTTTTTAAGGATGCGGCCTGCCCACCCCTTAACAACCAGCTAGTGACAGCCTGTGGTAAGGATGCCGGTAACGTATGCTGTATCTTAGTAGAGTTTTTTTTAAGTAAATACTAAAAAAATGTTTTGCTAAATGGTATGCGGGATCTTACTGCATACTCAGATGTGGTAAGATACCGCTTTGTGAATGGAGCCCAATATGACCTAAAGTGGTTCTAAAGGCAGAAGGTTTATTTACCTTAATAAATTATATGCCCCTTTGGTTGTGTAGAGAAAAGTCCAGTGTCCAGCTACATTCTTGTGGCTACTGATCCCAGCACCACCTCTTCAGGCACTGCCAGCCTGCCTGGCTGCAGCTGCCCCTTTCACTAGCCCTCCTGGCTACTTCTCACAGTCCTTCCAGAATGTCTCACTTACCAGCCACCCGGCTGTCTTCTACCTTGAGATCTCCCAGACGTGCTGACTCTCTCTCTCCTGCTGTCCTCACACCTGCTCCCTTTCCTCTGGACAGGACTCTCCCGTGTGTTGTAAGAGGATCCATCCAGCAACCGAGCCCCAGGCCTGAGGTCACTCCCCCCCTCCCCCCCAGACTAGGGGGCTACCATCAAGGGCCACTGACAGCCTCCATTTCAATCTTCCACTTAACCCCCTGCTGGGCTGAGTATTTATGAGATGGCCTGCCCCCTACTAGCCCACTTTGCTGGGGATGGGCTGGGGCCCTCATGAATACTCCAGGCAGTTCCTCCTAACCTTCCTCCCATTCTTCTGGAAGTTTAACCAAAGTTCCAGAAGTAGGGGGAAGTACCAGGGGTGCTGCCTACTGAGTCATCAAGCCTCCCTGAGTCACTCACCCTGACCCAGATTGAAAACACAAGCTTGGCTGCCAGCCAAGCCCAAATTTACCTACACTACAAAAAAAAAACCTATCTACAACCTAACACTGTACATTAGAGGGTGTTACAATAGCAGTAGAGAGGCTCCCACTGTCTAGCAGGGCAGGTAAACAAGCAGGTCCTCCTGACGTGGGTTCACCCAAGGTGCCGGGTCCAAGATCTAACCTGTATTCATCAGAGCTCCTGATGGTGGAGATGGGTTTTGCTGTGTGTTAGTACCAGATTGCGGTACTCAGGATTGCCCCCAGCAGTAGGTGAGCAAGCAAGGATCCAGTAACAGATATAGAAGGTAGGGATCAAGCAGAAGCATAGCCAGTAAACAAGCCAAGGGTTTGTAACAAGTGGTTGCAGGTTGGGATCAAGCAGAAGCGTAGTCAAGGAACACGCCAAAGGTCGGTAACAAGCAGTAGAGTAGCAAAGATACTGACGACAGCAGGAGTGGAATGAGTGGGATATTGGCTGGAAAGACCAAAATAATCTGCCAAACAGGAAGGGCAAAGGCAAGACTTAAAAGGGAAGTTCATGGGAGGAGCAAAGGGTTCAAGCTTCAAGCGAAACAAGACACAAGGCATGGTTGTCTAAGGAATCAAGCATTGCCTGTCTAGCATCTCAGGTGGCTCAGCAAGGAGAGGCGGAGGTTGCAGGTTCAGATCCGGGCCCTGACACTTGTCTTGGGAAAATATATAGAGAGCCTTTTAAAAACACTGTTCTTGATTGTATTCAGACCTGTTGCAGTACTATTTTACTCTCTGAATTTAAGATTACATTTCTACATGTTTCCATCCCATTATAGACTTATACTGTATTTAGAATATTCCTGAGCTTTCTAAAAGGTCTAATGAGGACACTTAAGAGAAATATGCTATTGAATTTACGGCACAATTTCTTGGACTGATTGGTGAACGGGTGATGGTGGGGAAGGAATTCTGAGTTATGTCTCCATTTTATGCGAATCGTAAAAACGAAATCCCTTTTCAGAACTTTGCGTGCTGAGAGCTTGTAACATGAAGGAAAATGATCGAGTTGTACATCTTCGAGAGCCGAAAACCTGGGATTCCCTTTATATCAACTCTGTTACTAATCCTACTTTTTTTCTGTGGATGAGGATTTTTTTTTTCTAATAGCTACCCGAGGGAACGCAGTGGGGATATTTTATTGGTTTTTATCGAAGAGAGTCACAAAAGGAGCACGCGCTCAGCTGTGGGTGTGATAAAAGATTCATAGGAGAACAAATAAATGAAACATTCCTCAGAAAAATGGTTGCATGTTGGTATTTCAAGGCTTTCTTTTTCTTTTTCTTTTTTTTTTTTAAGAACTCTGCCTGAGCCAGTTGCAAGCTCAAGGGTTGGCGGGCGCGCGGTATGCGCATGTACGCTGCAACATGTTCTTACAAGGCATTGTGCTCTTCACTTTTGTTTAAAAAAATTCTTTAGTTAACCCTTTGCTCAACATGGCGTTGAAATGGACTGATGTGAAGTTTTTTTGTGCACCGTGTTGCATAAAAATCTGAAATTTTGTGCAACGCAGATCGAAGCTGAACAGGGAATCATCTGAACGGGGAAAATAAAAGACAATTGTTACAGATCAATACAACTCAACGCTAAGGATAGACTGTGGGCATTTTTGTGGGGTCTTTGTATTTGTCTTGTAGCCCTGATGAAGGGGCGGGCACATTTTGTGCCGAAACGCATTGGGTATTTTGTGAATCATCAAGGGTTCATTCACACCTGCCTTTGTCACTTCCTGTAAAAAGCTATAATTTTTCAGAAGCTATCCTAATCTGTATACTCATGTGAAGGACAGCCTCCACCCACGTATTTTGGAGCTACAAAACGCTCAGGTGTAAAATGGGACTAAGTCACAAGTTGTCAACCTTTTTGAAACCAGAGCCAGGCAAATTCTTGCAAAACCTTTAATGCCACAACAGTAAAGAATAAAGTTCATGCTCACACCATAGCAGTATGGGAATGCAAAACACGTATAGACATACTGTAAGGCTCTGGGTGTGGCTGGATGTCCCTGTAGGAGGTATGGGGGTTGTGGAGTGGGCTAGGAGACTTTGCAGTTGGCTTGGTGGCCCTGTAGGGGATGAGGCTTCTGGAGGGGCTAGGGAGCACTGTGGGGGCATGGGGGTTGTGGAGTGGGTTAGGAGACTTTACAAAGGACTTGGTAACCCTGTGGGGGAAGAGGTTTCTGCAGGGGCTGGTGGGGCACTGTGCAGAGATGGGAGTTGTGGAATGGTTTAGGAGACTCTGCAGCTGACTTGGTTTCCCTGCAGATGATTAGGTTTCCTGGAGGGTTTTGTTGAGGTGTGCCATGGTTGTGGCATTGTCTGAAAAGATCAACAGGTCTCTCGCATAGACCCTTGCTTCCAGAGTAACTAAAGCCTTCCCTACAGCTAAAAGTTCTCTGAAGTTTGAAGACTGGACTGCCTCCCCTGAAGGCCAGGCTCCCTTGGCCTGCCAGTCCTCTGAGTGAGCTCCCCAACCGCACAGGCTGGTATCTGTGATATTTTTATTGGAGGTTGTGGAGTGGTTTAGGAGACTTTGCAGCTTACTTGGTGGCCCTGTAGGGGATGACATTTCTGATGGGGACTGAGCGCACTGGGGAAGGTTTGGGAGCTCCGTAAGACACTGTTGAAGGTTGGGGTCACTATGGAGGGCTGAAAGATCTGCAACAGGCTGGGGAGCACTGTGGGCAGTTGAGGGGGTACTGTGGAGGCTGAGGGCTCTGTGGGCCACTATGGGAGGTTGGGACACTACAGAAGGTTAAGGAATCTGCAGCTGACCGGAAGCAGGAGAGGGGGCCAATGCATGGCAGTGGGCTACAGCCCAATGGTCGATTTGAGAACAACTGACATGGGGTATCATTCGTGGAGGACAGAAGACATCTTGTGGTGAAAAAAAGAGTACAGCTCCAGATTGAAGGTGAGCATTGCAGCCTGCACTGCGTGGCAGATGTTTTAAACCATTTTCCTGGCTCCAACATGGCAGGATGTTACCACGTGTATGCTGGCATGGATTGGTGCCAGGAAAGGAAAATTATGGCAGGTAATTGATACAATTTCTCTTTTCCTAGCACTAACATGACAGCATGCATGTGGTAGCATGCTGCCATGGATTGGCACCAGGAAAGCAAAATTACGGTAAGTTTTTGATAGAATTTTCTGTTTGCAAAAAATTAGCATAGAGTTGGGCATTGGGATAAATATGGAGGCAGCCACTGCTGACCTTTCCTTTGGAAAGAGTTAGCTGCCTGACCGTCGCACTGATTTTGTTTCTTCATTGCTTTGTGAGTCATGGATCTGGAACAAGCGTGCAGATCAGGACTTCCATCCTCAATCTGATAATCTATTCTGCATTCTTGTTCTAGGGTGGGGACTCAAAATTTATTGCAGCCAGAGACACTCAGGTAGCTAATATTTTTAGAAGGAGGCCAGCAATTCAGCCTACATATTTCACCCAGTACAGGCTATGGGCATAATGTTGACATGTTGCTCTCTACCAGCCTGCTAGGCCTCACCTATAAAAGCTTCGTAAAGGAAGATCCTTGTTCCCTATAGCAACCAGCAATTGCATTTTTCTGGTGAACTTTTGGAAATGAAAGGAAGAATGTAAATGGTTGCTATGGGCAAAACAATTCCTTTACAGCATTGTTCATTTACGAGGCCCAGTGGGGCTAATTAATGAAAATTAGAGCAAAGAAAACTGAGCTAATGTAGAGCTGCTAAGCACGTCAACCAAAGTTCTCATCTATTTTATGTAGAGAATAAATACAGTATAATACACGTGTTTGGTTGCTTAGGGCAACATCTCCACTTGTGCTCCACCATAGTTGACCCATTTTCTGCCAGTCAGTCTATAGGCAGAGGTTCAGCACACGAGTTGCCGTGGCACACCTGTCTCATTTTTTTCCTCTAGGAGAAAGTTGTCCCATTATCTTTCCTAGAGATTTTGCCAGCTATGCTCCAGATTTCATTAACAGCCCTAAACAGCCCTATGTCAGTGCCAGAAAAACGATCGCACAGATCTGAAGTTACAAGTGTCACTAGGTCTAAAAAAAAAAAAAAAAGAAAATCTCAAAATATTGAGGTGTCACCAGAACGGGAATAAGGGGGAAATCTTCCAATGGTTTCTCCTTGCGGACCTCCCTTTTAGTTTTTTTGCATGGGGTTACCCCTTGCTTCGTCTTCCTCAACCAGGGTTCCATGGAACTCTATGGTTCCTACAAATATTTCCAGGGGTTCATTGAGCACTGTGAAATGTCTACCTTTCTTTATGATATGGTTGTCTTTTGAGTGAATTCACTTAAGACAATCTGGCAAATTGGAAAGCACACTAGCAAAAGCAGGCAAAATTTTACCCAAATTTTCACTGTGTGTGCTGAAAATCATTTTAACTGTCTTGATTGATCCACCCTAGTGTGTTACTCAATTCTCCAGTGTTTTGGATAAAAGTTGTCTTCAAAGGAACTGTCATGGCACATCTTTTCCTTGCCACCTCTGCTCGGTATGACCTTTGTGTTACATACAGCACAGGAATGGAAGAGAAATCTCCCCAATGGGACAAATATGGCAAAAAAAAATCCCCAAAAAACCTATTCCCCTTTCGACCGATATTAAAACAAGTTTTGATTTACAATATGCTTAAGGAGAAATATTAATGACTGTATCAAAAGAGAAGGAGGAATGGTGGGAATGTGATCTGGCACCACATCCCAATAATGCAAATGAAAAAAAACAAAACAAAAATTTATTGTTAAGGGGAAATAAAATAGGACAACTTTATAAATATTAAAAAATATTGTTCTTGATTGGAAGAATATTTTGTAGATAAAACCACCAAGGATTTAGATACAATTTCACCAATTTGGCATTAGTACAGTCAAATCTTGTTACAGGTCAATACCATCTGATACACCCATATCAACATGTCACATTATGTATGTAAGCTGTTACAGAGGTAGGTTACCAACAACTATTAACAAACACATAAGTCACACTAGAACTGCAAGGTAGGTTGGTCTTTAACGCGTTTCACGATAGGCTTCATCAGGAAGATACAGGTGAGAAAATGTGCTGTGCTTGCCAACCCAAGAGGGCCAGGGGATGTCACCCCACAATAGCCTAAACAGACTGTTAGTTAAAATCAAAGAAGTCAGTAGAGAAGGCACATGCTAGCTGCTCCAAACAATAAAGTATAGTGACCAATAGTGGACACAGGATGGTATAGGAGGGGCAAATATAGCTGCACAAAGTCTGTGGATCTAAAAATAGAGACAGATAGTCAATCTGTATGTTAGCACGCACATCCGTGTCCACTGCCACCATTGCTATTACGACATGCTAGGAGGTTTCCAGGTGGTTGTGTGATCGGTTTGTTGTTTATGACATCCGATGCACATACTTGACTTCTCATGACCTTAAACAGGGCCAAGGAACCCCTTTAAAGTATGTGCCTACAACAGTGACATCTCCAGGACCTACTCTACCTCCAGCCATGCTAGGAGGTTTACAGGTGATTGTGTGATTGGTTTGTTGTACATGGCATCCCCTGCACATGCTTGACTTCTCATGACCTTAAACAGGGCCAAGGAACCCCTTTAAAGTATGTGCCTACAACAGTGATATCTCCAGGACCTACTCTACCTCCAGCCCTGCTAGGAGGTTTCCAGGTGATCATGCGTTTGGTTTGTTGTGTGGCTCTCCCTGTACATACTTTACTGCTCATGACCTTGAACAGGGCCAGGGATTCTAGAGGAAGGATTCTAGAGGAAGGATCAAAGCGTCCACCTACCACACTGACATCTCCAAGATCTACTGCACCTCCAGCCATGTTAGGAGGATTTCTGGTGTTTGTACAATTGGTTTGTTGTGTATGGCATCCCCTGCACATACTTAACTTCTCATGACCTAGAACAGATCAAGAACCTTAGTGGAAGGATCAAAGGATCCCCTTTAAAGTAGGCACCTACCACACACATTGACATCTCCAGGACTTACTTCACCTCCTACTGATGGGCCACCAGAGACGACCACTTGCATGGCTCAACTGCTAACTTCTGCTTACTAACTGGGATCATTGTTTCCCCTCTTGACAGGTACTCCTACATCTCTCTTAGATAATGTAACTTTTATTCTTTTTTTGTATTTTAGGCTTAGTAGCTCTTTTAAGAGGCATCCTCATACATCTCTGTGATATGGCTGTCTTTCGTGGCCTCTTAGTAAATTCCTCCTAAGACTGCAATCTGGCAAAGTAGAAAGCACGCTAGCAAAAACTGGCATAATTTTACCCATGATATTCCATTGATAATCCTTTTGTGCCATTAGGATCCTTATTACTATTTATAATTCATCCGGAGAGCATGGCGGATTAATCTCTGGGCCCTAAACATTTCAGAGGTCAGAGCTGTATAATGGATAACACAGCGCAGATTAATATTTAATGGCAAAAGTTAAGAAGGTGCGAGAACATTATTACACTTGTCAACAATAAAATTTGCTGCAGATTTTCAGTTGCGAAGACAGGCCCATCAATTATTCACGCCATACAGAATGTTAAATATTAAATACAAAAGCCTTGGACGCTGGGAGGGCAGAGCTAGCAGTGGGATATTGTACGATAGTCGTTAGAAAAAAAAAAAGAAGGGATTTCTGTCCCGGTACTAAATACAACTTAATTACAGAGCTCCCGCTTGGCTCCATGTCATGTGACCGAAAGAGAGAGCCACGGTTTGGATGAAGAGCACGGCTATACACATACAAGGTGCGTGCACTTGCTGAGTTTGTGTGATTGTGAGCTGCAGCAGTGCCTACAGCGAAAGTTTTTCTTGTTCCTGGGGATGAGTGAAATTTAAAGTTTTCCTACACCTGAAATTTTGGGGAAACTCTGGAGAGATTTGCCAAAATTTTGTAACTTTGACCAAATGCATTTATGGTCAATGGGGATGGTGAAATTAAAGAGGAACTTTAGCCAACCCCCTCCCATTCCCCACCACCATACATCTTACCTGTCTTCCCTAATTTACACAATCTAGCGTAGTCTTGCTGTGGTCCTCTGCATGGCGCCAGAGCCTGGTTCCTACACTGTCGTCTTTGGTCTGATGTCTTTGGCTGCCATCCTCTGGTTCCATGCCTGGGATAAGCTCAGTGTTCGCTCCGATGTACCCCCTCCCATGCTAAGGGCATGGGGCCTGGTACAGTTCAGGAGATGGAGTGGAGGCTTCCACCTTTCCTGGCCAGTCAGGCTGCATGCTCAAAGGGGGGGCGGAAGCGCAAATATGGAACAATGCCCTGTGCGGATCTCTGCAGCAGCTGAAGGCCAGTTTCTCTCCCTCCCGCCAGATTTCATCTACTGCAAGGTGTTACAAAGGGTATCCTTCTGTAATTGCTACACCTGCACTGCCACCCATAGGTGTCGCCAGGGGGTGGCTATTGAGGCTGGAGCCCATAGCCCCGAGTCTCTTGCCGCAGGGTCCCTGCCTAACCAGCGGGTCGCGGCTGCGGCGAGCGGGCTGCATTAGAGGTGGATGAGAGGACATCATCTCTCTCCGCCCGCTCCATGTCACCACTCTTCCCCCCTCACAGCCAGGCCATTTCAATGTGGAAGCGATGTGCGGCGGGGAGCAGAGAGATGACATCATCTCTCACTGCCCGCCACACATCAGCGCTCTTCCGCCCTCACATCGCGGGTGCTCATTTTGTCAGAACACGGGCCTCTTCAATGTCGGAGGTGAGGTGGGGAGCAGAGAGATTACATCATCTCTCACTGCCCCCCCTGCATCTCCGCTCTCCTGCCCTCACTAAATGGACCAGTGCTGCCAGCCTGCCACCAATGCAGCGACAATGCACATTTGGTGGCACTGGCTGGCACGGCAAGTGACAATCCACATCAGTTGGCAAGTGACAACCCACATCTAGTGTCAGGTGACATGGCAAGTGACAATCTGCTAATGGTGGCAAGTGACGTGGCATGGGACAGTCTGCTAATGGTGGCAGGTGACATGGCAAGTGACAATCCGCATCAGGTGGCGGGTGACGTGGCAAGTGACAATCTGCAAATGGTGGCAGGTGACGTAGCAAGTGACAATCCGCAAATGGTGGCAGGGGATGTGGCAAGTGACAATCCGCATCAGGTGGCAGGTGACGTGGCAAGTGACAATCTGCAAAAGGTGGCAGGTGACGTGGCAATCTGCAAATTGTGGCAGGTGATGTGGCAAGTGACAATCCACATCTGGTGGCAGGTGACGGAGGCAAGTTAAAAAGCTGCATCTGGTGACAGGCGACGGAGGCAAGTAACATGTTGCATTTGGTGGCAGGAGATGTGGCAAGTGACACGCCCAGAGCTCCCACTGATTCTGCATTATGGTGAGTTGAACCACTTCATTACATATTAGAATGTAACATTAGAAACAATGTGCTTCGATCACCCTGAGACCATATCAACCATGGTGCCATGATGATTGAAACGCCAACACCAGCCTATGCCTGCAAAAAATTGCTTACCACTGGCATGCCCCCCCCCCCCAGCGCCCCCCCCCCCCCCAGCACCTGCGAAAAGGTTGGTGACCGCTGCTATGAGCTCTAGCCCCAGATCTTTTGCAGATCTAGCAACGCCTTGTCAGTGCCTACTCATCAGTGCCCATCAGTGGCCCCTTATCAGTGCCCATCAGTGCCACCTTATCAGTGCCTGTCAGTGTAGCCTATCAGTGAAGGAGAAAAATTACTTATTTACAACATTTTATAACAGAAAAAACGGAAAAAAAATGTTATTCTAAATTTTCTGTCTTTTTTTTTGCTCTATCTGTTTTTTAAAAATGCTAAAAATTTTGTTTGGGTACAATGTTGCCTGACCGCACAATTGTCATTCAAAATGTGACAGTGATGAAAGCTGAAAATTTGCCTGGGCAGGAAGGGGGTGAAAGTGCCCGGTAAGTGGCAAGTGGTTAATTGATTTAATAGAATAGAATAATGTTATATTTGATACACAACGAACTGGCTGACAGTTCATTATTATTGCGATATTTTGGTGACCGTTGCTTTTCTGGGATACATCATGGGTTATTCTGTGACTTGAGATAGCATTATGCAGTGACGATCGTGTTTGGGGCACAATATTATAACTGTATAAACTCCTATAAGATTCCCCATCTATCTATATGGCTTTAACCTGACGGCCTTTGTTTGCATAGACAATTCTTTGTGTCGGATAGGATTCACTGGTATCTGATCTCATTTTAATATTTACATATTTCTTGCATCCCTGAGCACTACTCTTGGCCAAAGAGATAGAAAATCTGTAATACATAAAAGGAAAATAGAAAAAAAGATGAAAAAAAAAATTTCTTTATCCCCCATCAAATCAATTTTCCTTAATGTTTTTTTGCTCTAGGTCTTTAGAATGGCATTTGTGTGCAACATGAAATAACTGTCCCTCGTGCCCCCCGGGGGGGAGCTTGTACACTCCTGCTTGCCAGTGACAATATGTTTTTTCATTAGCAGTACAGCACAATGATGTTCTGATAACATTAACACATACCAATAGGAGTTTAGGCAAAACACAGCTACCGACACATACATGCCCATATGTAAAACACACACTATATATATATATTTATAATATAGAGATGTAAAACAAAATGCTAAAGTAGATACATAGGAATGTATTGATAAAAAAAAAAAAAAGTGGGAAGCCATTTGTCCATTGAAAGCCTAATAACAAATGTTTTTAAGTTATTTTCGCTCCAATTCGAATGTTTTTCATTGATAAAAACAAAATGCATTTTACATTAATTAGAAAATACTGCATTTGGCCAGTAGATAGTGCTAAGCATTCCTTTGGTAATACATGTACAATGCATACACACACACACTGTATATGTATATATATATATATATATATATATATATATATATATATATATATATATATATATATATTTATATTTATTTTTTTAAACTTATTTATATATATAAATACACACAATATATAATTATATACACATATGTATACGTATAGTGTGTATATATATATATATATATATATATATATATATATATATATATATATAGTGTATGTGTGTGTGTGTGTATATATATATATATATATATATATATATACATACACTATACGTATACATATGTGTATATAATTATATATTGTGTGTATATATATATAAACAAGTTTTAAAAATATATATATTATCCAATGGCTGCCACTGCATACATATCAGAGATAAAGAATGGGCCTGGGTGCGCAGCAAAGACTGTAGTACATATAATCCATAAGAAAGAGATGCACTCACAGGTCTTGAAAGGTGAACGCACACTGAAGATATTATTTCGACGTTTCAATGAAGCACAAGCTTGTCTTCCTCAGGACAGCATTGTCCTGAGGAAGACGAGCTTGTGCCTCGTTAAAACGTTGTTTACCTTTCAAGACCCGTGAGTGCCGCTCTCTATTTGTAATACTATATATATATATATGTATATCACAAAAGTGAGTACACTCCTCAAATTTTTGTAAATATTTTCTTCTATCTTTTCATGTGACAACACTGAAGAAATGACACTTTGCTACAATGTAAAGTAGTGAGTGTACAGCTTGTATAACAGTGTAAATTTGCTGTCCCCTCAAAATAACACAACACACAGCCATTAGTGTCTAAACCGCTGGCAACAAAAGTGAGTACACCCCTAAGCGAAAATGTCCAAATTGGGCCTAAAGTGTCAATATTTTGTGTGGCCACCATTATTTTCAAGCACTGCCTTAACCCTCTTGGGCATGAAGTTCACCAGAACAGTGTAAATTTGCTGCCCCCTCAAAATAACTCAACACACAGCCATTAATGTCTAAACCGCTGGCAACAAAAGTGAGTATATCCCTAAGTGAAAATGTCCAAATTGGGCCCAATTAGCCATTTTCCCTCCCCGGTGTCATGTGACTCGTTAGTGTTACAAGGTCTCAGCTGTGAATGGGGAGCAGGTGTGTTAAATTTGGTGTTATCACTCTCACTCTCTCATACTGGTCACTGGAAGTTCAACATGGCACATCATGGCAAAGAACTCTCTGAGGATCTGAAAAAAAAAAATTGTTGCTCTAAATAAAGATGGCCTAGGCCAGGGGTAGGCAACCAGTAGCCCTCCAGCTGTTGTGGAACTACATTTCTCATGAGTCATTGCAAGGCTGTCAGTTACAATTACTCCCAGAGGGCATGATGGGACTTGTAGTTCTGCAACAGCTGGAGGGCCCCATGTTGCCTACTCCTGGCCTAGGCTATAAGAAAATTGCCTAGACCCTGAAACTGAGCTGCAGCACGGTGGCCAAGTCCATACAGCGGTTTAACCACTTCAGCCCCGGACCATTTGGCTGGCCAAAGACCAGAGCACTTTTTGCGATTCGGCACTGCGTCGCATTAACTGACAATTGCGCGGTCATGCGACGTTGCACCCAAACAAAATTGACGTCCTTTTTCCCCCACAGATAGATCTTTCTTTTGGTGGTATTTGATCAGCTCTGCGGTTTTTATTTTTTGCGCTATAAACAAGAAAAGAGCGACAATTTGGAAAAAAATAATTCATTATTTTTTACTTTTTGCTATAATAAATATCCCCAAAAAATAAATAAGTAAACATTTTTTTCCCTCAGTTTAGGCCGATACGTATTCTTCCATATTTTTGGTAAAAAAAATTGCAATAAGCGGTTATTGATTGGTTTGCGCAAAAGTTATTGCGTCTACTAAATAGGGGATAGTTTTATGGCATTTTTATTACTTTTTTTTTTTACTAGTAATGGCGGATGGGACTGCGACATTATGGCGGACACACCGGACAATTTTGACACATTTTTGGGACCATTCACATTTATACAGCGATCAGTGCGATTAAAAAATGCACTGATTACTGTGTAAATGTGACTGGCAGTGAAGGGGTTAACCAGTAGGGGGTGCTGTAGGGGTTAAGTGTGTCCTAGGGAGTGATTCTAACTGTGGGGGGGATGGGCTACGTGTGACACGACACTGATCACCGCTCCCGATTACAGGGAGCTGTGATCAGTGTCCTGTCACTAGGTCCTGTCACTAGAAAGAATGGGGAAATGCTTGTTTACATCAGCATGTCCCCGTTCTTCCTCTCCGTGAGACGATCGCGGGTATCCCCGCGGACATCGAGTCCGTGGGACCTGCGATCACACTCAAGGAGCTCGCGGCGGGCGTGCGTGTGCCCACAATGCCACGTCTTAAAGGGCAATGTACAGGTACGATAATATGCCTGTACGTGCTCTTCTACCAACATATATCGACGTGAGGCGGTCGGCAAGTGGTTTTAACAGGACAGGTTCCACTCAGAACAGGCCTCGCCATGGTCGACCAAAGAAGTTGAGTGCACGTGCTCAGCATCATATCCATACGTGGCACACTGCATCAAATTGGTCTGCATGGCTGTCATCCCAGAAGGAAGCCTCTTCTAAAGATGATGCACAAGAAAGCCTGCAAACAGTTTGTAGAAGACAAGCAGACTAAGGACTTTGATTACTGGAACCATGTCCTGTGGTCTGATGAGACCAAGATAAACTTATTTGGTTCAGATGGTGTCAAGTGTGTGTGGTGGCAACCAGGTGAGGAGGACAAAGACAAATATAGTACTACAAATATATCAAGTCAATATTTGGTGTGGCCACCCTTTGGCTTCAAATCAGTTCTCACATTTGCACAGTTTGTACACTTGCACAAAGTCAGGGGTTTTGTAGGAAAGTGTATGATTGTATGAGTGGATGTGGTGTATGATTAACCAATTATACAAAGCAGGTTCTAATGCTCATAATTTTCATATGTGGGTTTAGACCGTCATTAACTGAAACCGAAACAGCTGTGTAGGAGGCTTAAAGGATAAGTTCACCTTATTTTTTCAAAATTCCAGCTCCCCTATGTACTAATATAGCATTAATGTACTTCTTTTGCAAAAATAAAACAGCTTTCCATTAATTCTACATTGCATTTCTCTGTGGAGAGAAGAGAACCTTCCAGAAGAACAACCATCTCTGCAGCACTCCACCAATCCGCCTGGAGTTTGCCAAAAAGGCACCTGAAGGACTCTCAGACCATGAGAAACAAAATTCTCTGGTCTGATGAAACAAAGATTGAACTCTTTGGCCTGAATGGCAAGCGTCATGTCTGGAGGAAACCAGGCACCGCTCATCACCTGGCCAATACCATCCCTACAGTGAAGCATGGTGGTGGCAGCATCATGCTGTGGGGATGTTTTTCAGCGGCAGGAACTGGGAGACTAGTCAGGATGGAGGGAAAGATGAATGCAGCAATGTACAGAGACATCCTTCATGAAAACCTGCTCCAGAGTGCTGTGGACCCAAGACTGGGGCTAAGGTTCATCTTCTAACAAGACAACAACCCTAAGCACACAGCCAAGATAACAAAGGAGAGGCTACGGGACAACTCTGTGAATGTCTTTGAGTGGCCCAGCCAGAGCCCAGACTTGAACCCAATTGAACATCTCTGGAGAGATCTGAAAATGGCTGTGCACCGACGCTCCCCATCCAACCCGATGGAGCTTGAGAGGTCCTGCAAAGAAGAATGGGAGAAACTGCCCAAAAATAGGTGTGCCAAGCTTGTAGCATCATACTCAAAAAAGACTTGAGGCTGTAATTGGTGCCAAAGGAGCTTCACCAAAGTATTGACCAAGGGCTGTGATACTTATGTACATGGGATTTTTTTTTTTGTTTTGTTTTTTAATAAATTTCCAAAGATTCCAAACAAACTTCTTTCATGTTGTCGTTATGGGGGATTGTTTGTAGAATTTTGAGGACAATAATGAATTTAATCCATTTTGATGTAAAGTGAAGTGATGTGAAGTGAAGTGGTGAAGTGCTGTGAATACTTTCCGGATACACTATATATATATATATATATAAGAAAGGGAAAAAAGTGTTTTATATATATATATATATATATATATAAAACATATTTTTTTTCCCTTTCTTTTACCATTTTTTCCCCCAGGAAAGTGTAGTCGCCCTTTAATCTTCTCATTAAACATCTGTTTTTGCCCCAGTGGGGTTGGGAATGTCTCTTCATGACGTCCCCAACAAACATATACATTATTGAATGGCTTTGTGATTCACAGAGGCTCTCCATACAGGATCGTCTGCATGAACCCGTCTCACTATACTAGAATTTTTTTCTTTTTTTTATTTTTTTTTTATTCTTTTTATTTTAATACAAATGCTTCCTTTGCGAAGCCCCATTGTAATGTTAAGCAGTGTTGATAGTAAGCGGTGGGACTTGTAATGCATTGCTTTGCTATGTAGCGCTGCCCTCTAGGCACTACGCATGATGAAGGGATGGAGAAGAAAGCCGCGTCGTCGCAGACATATATTTTAAATGAAAAGGTAAATGGGGAAAGTGGAGCCACCGTTACCTTATATGCTGAAGAGAAGCCATAATAAGAATACATTTTATTGTTGCCTGAGCAAATAGGAAATGGATTATGGAGGAATACATTTGCCGAATGATTCCGGAAACTGCAGATATTTAAAGTGCACCTGTAATTTAGGAATAAGCTTAATGGCACGAAATAGAGATGTAGAGGTGATAAATGCTACACGTTGTTTTCATAGTAATGAAGGATGAGCGCATTGTAGAATTGTCGTGATAAGCCAGGATCCAGAATATTTTTTTTTTACAAATATTTAATGTTGCCTTGAAGGTTTAAAAATAATAAAACAGCTCAAGTTGTGATATTTACCTTCAATCTGGATCTGTCCCCTGCAGTACCCCTTTTTCGACCCAAGATGCAGTGGCGTAACTACCACCATAGCGACCCATGCGGGCGCTATGGGGCCCGCAGCCGAGTGGGGCCCAGTGAGGATAAGAGCACCGCCGGCACAGTCTCCCAGCCAGGGGAAGAGAGAGGAAAGGAAGAGGCGAGCTGTCCGTATCAGCAGAGAGCTGAATTGCCCGATGTAAGAGCTTTCATTAGAACTTCCAGTGTTCCCAGGGCTCACGTCACATAGCGCCACCTTTTTGGCCCGGTGCCTTTGATAGAGAGAACGCCGATCCAATGCGGGACATGTGACGTCATCAAAGGCGTTGGGCCAAGAGGTGGGGCTATGTGACGATGAGCCCCGGGAAGACGAGAAATTCAAATGAAAGCTATTACAGCGGGCAATCCCGCTCTCTGCTGATCCGGGTGGCTTGCCTTTTCCTCTGCACAGGTGAGGCTGTATGGGGCACAGGCAGACCAGGCTGTATTGGGCACAGGTCAAGCTGCATTGGGCACAGGTCACGCTGCATTGACACTAGGGCAGCTGTGGGGGGGGGGGGGCTGTTTGCAGGGCGGCCCCATACAACATTTTGCTATGGGGCCCTGCTACTTCTAGTTACGCCCCTGCCAAGATGTCCTCAGTTTTGATGCCCAGCGTTACCTGGAGGACTGAGGAAAGACTGTGAGGGCAGGGTGTCATGGTCAGTGCCAGCTGGTGCTCAAAATTTTTGGTGGGGCAAAAACAAACTGAAAAATACTGAAAAAAAAAAATCAAATGCAGCAACTATGCCCATCAAATGCAGCCACTGTGCCAACAAATGCAGCCACCATGCCCATCAAATGCAGCCACTGTGCCCATCAAATGCAGCCACTGTGCCCAACAAATGCAGCCACTGTGCCCATCAAACGCAGCCACTGTGCCATCAATTGCAGCCACTGTACCATCAAATGCCGCCACTGTGCCCATCAAATACAGCCATGGTGCCATCAATTGCAGCCACGGTACCATCAATTGCAGCCACGGGGGCCATCAATTGCAGCCACTGTGCCCATCAAATGCAGCCACTGTGTCCATCAAATGCAGCCACTGTGCCCATCAAATTCAGCCACTGTGTCCATCAAATGCAGCCACTGTGACACACCTGCCCGCTTGCTGTCTGACCGGCACTTACCCCATCTTGGTGGCGGGTCAGGCTGTGGAATGGGCAGTGGGTCAGGCAGCGGCGAGCTGTGTCCTCCATGCGTGTCTCTTTTCTTCCTGCTAGGCGTCTAATAGGAGCGCCTGTCCTTTCAGTCAATCAGGTGACAGAGGTTCAGTGTTAGAAAAGCGAATATTCATTTGCTTTTCTAACACACCTGGGTGGGCTCCGAGCGCAATGCTCTGCGCTCCGAGTCCACCCTAATTTGAAGCCTATTAGAGCCTATGGTTCTAATCAGGTGCTTATAAAAAAAAAACACCCCCGCCGTTGTAATTTAGATGCCCGGCGTCCTAAAAGGGGCCGGATGCCCGAATAGAGGGTGGCTGTGGCGGCCATGGATAGATTCATGCACTGCATGAATCTATCCATGATACATATAGGGGGGGTGGTGTGATAGAGGGGGCAGCGCCCGTGCGCCCTTAATGGACGAGCCACCACTGGTCATGGGCATATTTACCTACTTTTGCCCAGGGCTTTTCTTCTCAAAATACTCTTGCCCCCCCCGCCCCCGCCCCCACAAATCACCCTTTTCTCCGCCCCTACCCAGCTCCCAGTACTCTCGCTTTTAGAGAATATAGACGTATTATTTTGTCGTGCTAAGCAAGTTCTATGAAATCTGTTAATGGTAACAAGAAAGGCAGTCAAATAGATCCCCTATATACAGCAACAAAAGACCCCCCAGCAACAGTAGAATCCCCCAGCAACAAAAGATTCCCCTCCAGCAGTACATCCTCCCCAGTGATGATAGATCCACCAAGCAACAACAGACCCCCCCCCCCCAAGCAACAATAGATCCCCCCAGCAACAATAGGCCCCCACCAGCAAAAATTGATCCACCCCAACTACCATAGGCAACCTAGCAGCAAGTAACTATATACCCTCCAGCTGCCAGCAACCATACCCTTACACTACAGTAGAACCTTCCCACCCCCAGGAACAATAGATTCCCCCAGAAACAGAAGAATCCCCCGAGCAACAATAGCTTCCTCCCAGCAACAATACATCCTCCCCAGTGATGACAGACCCCCCCAAACAACAGTAGATCCCCTTGGAAACAATAGACCCCCAGCAACAATAGATCCAACCAAGCAACAATAGGTAACCTAGCAGCAAGCAACTATATACCCGCTAGCTGCCAGCAACCATACCCTTCCCCAGCAGTAGATCTTTTCCAGCAACAATAGACCCCCAGCAACAATAGATCCCCACAGAAATAGTAGAATGCTCCCAGCAACAATTCATACTCCCCAGTGACGACAGATCCACCAAGCAACAATAGACCCCCCCCTATCAACAATAGATCCCCTCAGAAACAATAGATCCCCCGAGTGGCTATTTGAGTTACTGTTGCCTTTTTTAACCTCTGGAACCAGTCTGCCCATTCTCCTCTGACCTCTGACATCAACAAGGCATTTTCCTCCACATAAAACTGCCGCGTACTGGATATTTTCTCTTTTTCCCACCATTCTCTGTAAACCCGAGAGATGGTTGTGTGTGAAAATCCCAGAAATACTTAGACCAGCCCGTCTGGTACCAACAACCATGCCACGTTCAAAGTCACTTCAATCCCCTTTCTTCCCCATTCTGAGGCTTGGTTTGAACTTCAGCGAGTCGCCTTCACCACGTCTAGATGCCTAAATGCATTGAGGTGCTGCCATGTGATTGGCTGATTCGTGCTACTAAGCAATTGAACAGGTGTGCCTAATAAAGTGGCGGGTAGGCGGGTATGAGTATATTTCCTATGCTCCTCGGCTCCATCTAGTGGCCATGATGCAGTGTTTTACTACTGCCCATAAAGAAAAAAAAACAAAACATTAATTTCAGAAGAGAAAAATCCTAAAGAACATTTGTTTTTTTGCCCAATTCACACAGAACGAATATACATGCAGATTCTCAGGAGGAACGGCGATGCAATTTTTAATTTTTTTTCATAAATAGACCCCATTGTGTTTTTCAGAAATCGCTACAATTTTTAAAATGTTTTCCTTCTGAGGATCCCTTTGCTTTATTGATTGGGAGCTCCTGGTATTAGTATGAAGTAGTAGTGGTGACATCACTGCCCGGATTAGGACTTCAGACAAAGATATTGATGTCAGCTGTACATATAAGAATAGCAGCAGATCAGTCAGGGCCGAATGTCTGTGAAGTAAAGCACAGGAAACACGCTTATGAATTATTGAAGCACGTGTATGCACTAATCATAAAACGTCAGTTAAATCCTCATTGCTGGGAGACTGATTCTTATCCTTTCCATAACTCCAATACAAATGCTCACACTAACCCTCCACATAACTCTCTTTGTAACCTTAAAGCTGAATTCAGGCACACTATGAGTTGAGCCTCGTACACACAATCCGATTGTTGGCCAACAGAGCGTCAGACTTTTGTCCGAAGGGCGTGTGCCAGGAACTTGTCTTGCATACAAACGGTACACAATTGTCGGCCAACAAACACGAACGTAGTGACGTACTACGAGCCGATAAAGAGGAAGTTCAATTGTCAGGCGCCACCCTTTGGGCTCCTTCTGCTAATTTCGTGTTAGTAGAAGTTTGGTGAGTGCATTTCAGTTCGTTTCTGAACGGCCGTTCGTCAAGCAGTCATGTTGCAGAATCGGAGGAGAGAAATGTGCTATTATTGACCTTTTGAGTTATTGCTTTGACCCAAGGCCAGTCCAGGAACAGAAGGAGGAGGATTTCTTGGACCAAAAATTGGCTGCTTAATCGTGACCAATTATGTCATATGCCTTTGCTGCGGGAGCTCCAGGAGAATAATCCGGATGATTTTCGGAATTATCTCTTGATGACAGACCCCTGCTTTCACCAAGTCTTGGCATTTTTGACCCCCTGTATTAAGAAGCAGGACACATGAATGAGGCTTGCCATTACCACTGAGCAAAGGCTCATAGCCACCAGGACCTCAAGTTTACCACTGGGATCTCCCCCCAGGCTCCCGGACTCATTATTCCGGAGACCTGCTCAGCCATTATTCAAGTCCTGCAGAAGGACTATATTCGGTTAAGTTTTTTCCTTTAACATCACATTCTATGTATTTAATGTTTGCTAATGTATTGTATTAATTTCTTGATTCCATAATTAACATTATTGTAATATGCTGTGAATGTCCTCTTTGTCCTCATGCATGCTGTAAGCTTTTCCTGCTCCTTTTTTTGGCCTGCGTGCATATTTTCCTTCACTAATCTCCCCAGCATGCTATCCTGGGCCCATACACACCTAGCCTAGTAACTTAAAGCGGAGTTCCACCTATTTGTCTCCTCTCCCCCCTCTGGTGCCACAATTGGCACCTTTCGGGGGGGGAGGGGGGACAGGATACCTGTCTTTGACAGGTATCCTGTTCCCACTCCCAGGAGTCCAGGGCACGGCCCGTGACATCACCACGAGGCTCCCTCCTCCACCCCCCTCCTCTCCCTGTCGCCGGACCAGTAGGAGAGAGGAGCGGGGCATTGCGCATGTGCAGTAGGGTTTCCGGCATGAAGCCGTAAGGCTACACTGCCAGGTTCCCTTACCCGCAACTGTCGGAGGCAGCACCCGACAGCTAATGGAAACATCAGCTGCAGTGCTGACATTGCTGGATTCCAGGACAGGTAAGTGTCCTATTGTTAAAAGCCAGCAGCTGCAGTATGTGTAGCTGCTGGCTTTTAATTTTGTTTTTGGGGCCTAACACCGCTTTAATGTTTTTTGATAGCTAAATTTTTGTGCTTACCCTAAACACCACCTAAAATGTGTCAAAATGTTATTGTTGTCCTTTAATTCAGGCAGAGTGCAAGAGGCCATTTTTTGGGGCCCAAACTCATTTGTAACCCTCCCTCCCTCCAAGATGCTAAGTCAACAGATACAAATACTCTATCTGCTGACTTTGTAAAACCCATACACACTATCTCTCTTTTGTGGTCATATTTCTGGATGAATTCATCAAAGCATGTAGTGCAAGGGCCTGCCTGATTACCTTCAAATTGTAACATAGAAAGTTTTTGTCTCCTATTATCTTGATAGGTTATTTCTGAATGTCAAAATGTGCTGCAATTTGGAAAGTGTGTATCCATATCTTTTTATTATGACACTTCTTACCTGTCCACTGGGCTGCCAATAGTGTAAGTAAGCAGGGGCTGGCCAAAGTATCACACATTATTTATGCAAACAGCTCTCATGGAAGTAAAGAGGGTTACCTGTCCAAAACATCTACTCATTTCCTCCCCTCCCACCATAACATTTTTAGAATGGGCCACCAGAGGGGGTGAGGAATCAGATAAGTTGACCTTACAATTTTGTTTTTAAATACTCATTTAAGTTTTATACTTATGTTGGCCAAGCATGTTCGTGTCAAATATGCTTGCAATGTTATGTGCAGAAGTAGTAATTTATTTTTCTTTTTTTTTTTAATCCACAGTTTCCTTCCAACCCACAGCAACGCCACTGTGGTGGTGCTATTGATGGAAAACATGTCCGGATTGTCCCACCACCCAACTCTGGCTCATATTATTTCAATTATAAGGGCTTTTGCAGCATAGTCCTGCTAGCTGTGGTGTCTGCCACATATGAGTTCTTGTTTCTTGATGTTGGGAAGAACAGCCGCAACTCTGATGGAGGAGTCATTATGCAGACAGAGTTCTACAAGCAGGTCCAGAATGGCACCTTAAACTTGCCACCTGCTGAGGAGAATGTTGAGGGCCTCAATTTTGTTTTTGTTGCAGATGAGGCCTTTGCTCTGGGGGAACATCTTATGATGCCGTTTCCTATGAGAAAACTCACCCCAGAGCAGAGAATATTTCATTACAGGCTCTCTCATGCCAGAAGGGTGGTTGAATATTCCTTTGGCATCCTCTCCAGTCGGTTCAGGCTGTTTTTAACACCAATTAACCTGGCACTATACAAAATCAACCATGTGGTATTGTGCTGCTGTATACTCCATCATTTTTTACAGAGGAATGCTAGCAGCTACCATGCCTCAATGCCAACTGATGTGGACTCTGCAGTGGCAGGCCCAGCTGAAGAGGCTGCAGCTCGGCCGTCTGTGGGCGTGATGACGGCTCTAGAAACTGGCTGTGCTGGATTGCCCTCCCAAAATGCCAGAGATATACATCAAAAATACCTTGATTATTTAGTGGGTAGAGGGGCAGTGTCTTGGCAGCAGATTGGTGCTGATCGTAAATAATATTTTTATTTGATCATAAACTCAGATTTCATTTGAACTACTGTTGTCTGTGTTTCTTATCTGTATAATATGTTCTTAAATGGCCTTTATTTTGTCCACTTGCTACAATAGTGCAAATGTACTTTTTTGCTAAATAAGGTGAAAATCTCTTCATCAGCTAACTATTATAATGTGCTGTGGGTCTGCTACACACACACACAATATTTTTGTTCTTAATGGATCTAATGCATGAATTTCAAAAACATTATGGCTTTTCAACTCCTTTAATTTTTTGGAGGCCAAAAAATTGCCGGAGTTGGCCACATTTAAGAGCACATTGTCACTGTAACTACAACAACTTAAAGTGGTTGTAAACCCACTTTGAGAAAGAAAAAAAAAACTAACACCTGCAAGACAAAGGCATAATGAGTGTCACCTACCTGGTAGGAGTCTGAAATGACGAGGTCAGCCTCTCTTGTATCTCCAATCCAAGCCCCACTGGAGATGGAACAGATGGTGGCAAGGATCAGGAGGAACACGAGTGCCTGTGAATGCTGTGTGCAGGACTTGCCAGAAGTGTTGCAGACTGGGAAGTGCAGGCAGGGTTTCTGGTGAAGAGCTGGAACCAGCGCAGCTGAGAGGATGGACGGCCAGCACAGGTACTCGGAAACAGCGTGGAGCCAAACAGGAGACAGAAGCGAGGTCTACAGGTAAGCCGGGTTCAGTAACGGGCGGGCAGCAAGGTACCAAGGTATAAACAGGAGCAAGGTCAAACAGGAAGCCAGGATCATGAACCAGTAATCAGAGTCCAGAAACAGGGTCAGGAAGGCCAGGGTTTCAGCAACAGGAAGTCAAGACAAACAACAGGGTTTCAGAATCTCAGGACACAGCTGAAGATCAAGCAGCACCTGACAGAAATCAGAGCAACCCTTAAATAGGCTGTCAGGTGCCAATTGTGGTCAGATGTGTGTTCCTGCGCAAGGAAATCTGCTGATGCCCGTGAATGCGTGCATGCGCACGTGTGCGTGCCGGGCGCATCCTGACAGTTCTCTTACATTGCCCCCCCCCTTAAGGGCAGCCTCCGGATGCCCTTCAAGTGTCTTTTCTCTGGGTGGCGTTGAAAAAAGGCTTGCACTAGTTTGGGAGCATGCACATCTGAAGCTGGTTCCCAGGAATTTTCTTCCGACCCATAGCCTTTCCATTTAATGAGGAACTGTGTTTGGTTATGCCTTCTTCTACAGTCCAACACGGCTTCCACCTCAAATTCCTCATTCCCTTCGATGAGCAGCGGAGGAGGAATTTCAGAAACCCGATCTGGAAATGGATTTGGTACAGCTGGTTTCAACAAAGAGACATGGAATACAGGGTGGATCTTTAGATTCTTGGGTAACACCAACTCGAATGCCACTGCATTAATTTTCCTCTTGACTGGGAAGGGTCCCAAAAATTTTGGGCCAAGTTTTCTTGAAGGACAGCTCAGTTTCAAGTTTGTTGTGGAAAGCCAGACCTTGTCTCCAGGTTTAAGGTTCAGATTACCTCTCTTCTTCTTGTCGAAGAACTTTTTATTGCTTGCTTGAGTCTTGGAGATTGTATCTTGCAGTAATTGGTTATTAGTACTGAGGAAGTTTAATCTGTTTTGTACAGCAGGTACAGATGATTCAATGGCCAGCTCAGGTAAGAAAGAGGGGTGGTACCCATAATTGGCAAAAAAGGGTGATTGCTTGGTTGCAGAGTGGATGGAATTATTGTATGAAAATTCTGCCAGTGGGAGAAGTGATAGCCAGTCATCTTGTGCAAAAGAGGAAAAACACCGTAAGTACTGCTCAAGGGTTTGATTGGTTCTTTCAGTTTGTCCATTAGTTTGTGGATGGTAGGCTGTGGAGAGGCGGAGTTCAATGTTCAGTGCTTGGCATAATGCCCTCCAAAATCTAGACGTAAACTGCACCCCACGATCAGAGATGATGCTATCAGGGACACCATGTAATCTTACAATCTCCTTGATGAAAGCTGAGGCGGTCTCTGTGGCCGAAGGAGTTCCTTGTAAGGGTACAAAATGGGCCATCTTGGTCAGGCGATCCACCACAACAAACACGGTGGTGAAGTTTTCAGATGGGGGGAGTTCCACAATGAAATCCATGGAGATCATGCTCCATGGTTTCTCAGGTACAGGGAGTGGCTCAAGTAGGCCCCAAGTTTTGGCTCTGTCCGTCTTATTCCGAAGGCATGTCACACAAGAATTAACATATCTTTTGCAGTCTTGCATCAAGTCTGGCCACCAGAATGTACGAGAGATCAGATCGGCCGTTTTGCGAATTCCAAAGTGGCCCGCTAATGGGTGGTCATGACATCGCCTCAGGACAGAAACTCTGAATTGCTCAGGGATAAAGATTTGCTTCTTATGAAAGTACAGACCATCCCTCAATTGAAGAGCCAGATCTTTGGAAGGTGGTTGGTTTATCACATCTGCTTTTATCTGAGACATCAAATCCGCCTGAAGAAGCAAAAAATTTTTGGCTGGTAGAATAGTATCAGGTTCTGAGGATACCACTGGGTCGCTGAACATGCGGGACAAGGCATCCGGTTTACCATTCTTTGAGCCAGGACGATAAGTTATATGGAACATAAAACGAGAGAAGAAAAGTGCCCACCTTGCCTGCCGGGGTCTTAGTCGTCTAGCCGTCCTCAAGTATTCGAGATTTTTATGGTCCGTGAAGATGAGGATGGGGTGAGCTGCTCCTTCCAGGAGGTAGCGCCATTCTTCAAGCGCAGCCTTGATAGCCAGCAATTCTCGGTCTCCAACATCATAGTTCCTTTCAGAAGGATTTAATTTCTTAGAGAAAAAGGCCACAGGATGGAGCAAAGATTTGGGACCTTGGCGTTGAGACAAAATAGCGCCCAGTGCACTCTCAGAGGCATCCACCTCCAAAACGTAGGCTAAGGATGGATCAGGATGTTTCAAGATAGGAGCTGACGTGAATAAAGTTTTTAACTGTTCAAAAGCTGTTTGAGCTTCAGGGGTCCATCGGAAAGGAACATGCTGCTTTGTTAACTGAGTGATGGGAGTGATGATGCCAGAAAAGTTCTTGATAAATTTTCTGTAAAAGTTGGCGAATCCCACAAATCTCTGAACAGCTTTCCTGTCAACAGGGGCAGGCCATTCCAGGACGGAAGTGACTTTCTGTGGGTCCATGGAGATACCGTCAGCAGAGATGACAAGTCCCAGGAAATGTATGGTTGGTTTTTCAAAGTCACATTTCTCAGCCTTTGCGTAAAGGCGGTGTTCCCTCAGCCGGCCCAGTACTTTTTTTACATGAGTCCTATGGGATTCTAAAGTTTCAGAGAATATAAGGATGTCATCCAGATACACGATGACGAATAAATCAAGGAAGTCCCGAAAAACATCATTAACCAGATGTTGGAATGTGGCAGGGGCGTTGCAGAGTCCGAATGGCATGACTTGATATTCAAAATGCCCAAAGCGTGTTCGGAAGGCCGTCTTCCATTCATCTCCCTCCCTGATTCTGACAAGATTATAAGCACCTCTCAGATCCAATTTGGAGAACACTCGTGCCCCACGCAGCCTTTGAAAAAGTTCAGGGATCAGAGGCAGAGGGTACCGGTTTTTAACAGTGACCCTGTTAAGGTCACGATAGTCCACACAGGGCCTAAGGGTATGGTCTTTCTTTTCCACAAAGAAAATACCGGCCCCTGCTGGTGAAGTGGAGGGCCGGATGAACTGTTTTTCAAGGCTTTCATCTATATAAATCCGCAGGGCTTCTAGTTCAGGCTCAGAGAGAGGATAAATTCGCCCAAATGGGATCTCGGCCCCTGGTAAAAGTTCAATAGGACAATCATATGTTCTATGGGGAGGAAGAGTGTCTGCTCCTTTCTTGTTAAATACATCCAGATACTCGTGGTAGGCAGCAGGGACCAGATTAGAGGTTTCATGGTCAGGGAGGATACCCAGGAGGGGTGTGGTATTGAAAGTCTTTTCAGGTAGGCAGTGAGTTTGGCAGTAGTCAGAGGAAAAGGAGATGTCTCCGGTAAGCCAGTTAATGTGAGGATTATGTGCCTTCAACCATGGAATGCCAAGGATGACCGGGAACATGGGCGAAGCTATGATATCCAAACGGAGGAATTCATGGTGGCCGGAAGAAGTACGGCAGGAAATAGGTAAAGTCTCTTGGGTAACTGGGCCTGATTTAATGCCGGAACCGTCAGCCAGATGAACATGGAATTCCTGCTTCTTGGCACATACAGGCAGCTGGTGGAGAGAAGCAAATGCAGAGTCCATAAAACAACTACAGGCCCCAGAGTCTATGATTGCAAGTACAGGAACAGTCTTTTCAGAAAACTGGAGCACAATGGAAAGAGAGACATGAGACTGGTACCTCCCTGAGAGATGCATCATGTGAGGCTGACGGGAGAAAGACCTGCGGGTCTTTGTGGGGCAAGTCTGTATAAAGTGACCTGCCTCCCCGCAATAGAGACACAGATTGTCCTGTAATCGATGAAGGCGTTCATCAGGAGAAAGGGGTGGTCTTCGAAAACTTCTATGAGGAGTCTTATGCAGTTCCCTCCTTCTGGGGGATGCAACGCATGAGGATGCAGGAATGTCAGACCTTGAAGCCACAGAAAGGGTTCCTTTGGACCTTTCGGATTGCCTTTCACGTAATCGCCGATCGATCTGAATGGTTAGATCGATCAGGTCTTCCAGGGATGCTGGAACTCCCACTCTGGCAAGCTCATCCTTTAAGGTGTCAGACAGTCCTAGTCGAAACTGGTGACGAAGTGCGGAATGATTCCATTGGGTATCTGCACTCCATACACGGAAATCAGTTACATATTCCTCAGCAGGCCTTGGACCTTGCTGTAATTTGCCAAGCATGAATTCAGCAGTCTGCTGGTAGAAGGGGTCTGCATAAAGCTGAGCCATGGCTGAGAAGAAAGAATCCGTGGTTGTCAGGACAGGGTCATGTTGTTCCCGGAGATGATGAGCCCAGGAAAGTGGTTCATCCAATAGTAATGTAATGATAAACCCCACCTTGATGTTTTCAGACGTGAAGGTCCGGGGTAACAGGGAGAAATATAGTTCACAGGAATTCCGGAATGTGCGAAACTTCTTGCGATTTCCGGAGAATCGCTCAGGCATAGGCACCCTGGGTTCAGGAGCAGAAGCAAGCTCATGGAACAAGCCGGGCTCTGTTTGGGTATATGAATCAGAGACCAAAAGCGGAGCACAGGCCAATGCGACATTCTCATTGTGGGGAAATCGCTCTTCCATGCGACTCAGATTTTCTTGTAACTTCTGCACAATATTGGATAGCACAGAAATAGATCTGTAAATGTTCTCTGGTGGAGAGGCCTCCCTTTCAGACTCCATTTGTGGCTGCTTGATACTGTCACGTACCTGGTAGGAGTCTGAAATGACGAGGTCAGCCTCTCTTGTATCTCCAATCCAAGCCCCACTGGAGATGGAACAGATGGTGGCAAGGATCAGGAGGAACACGAGTGCCTGTGAATGCTGTGTGCAGGACTTGCCAGAAGTGTTGCAGACTGGGAAGTGCAGGCAGGGTTTCTGGTGAAGAGCTGGAACCAGCGCAGCTGAGAGGATGGACGGCCAGCACAGGTACTCGGAAACAGCGTGGAGCCAAACAGGAGACAGAAGCGAGGTCTACAGGTAAGCCGGGTTCAGTAACGGGCGGGCAGCAAGGTACCAAGGTATAAACAGGAGCAAGGTCAAACAGGAAGCCAGGATCATGAACCAGTAATCAGAGTCCAGAAACAGGGTCAGGAAGGCCAGGGTTTCAGCAACAGGAAGTCAAGACAAACAACAGGGTTTCAGAATCTCAGGACACAGCTGAAGATCAAGCAGCACCTGACAGAAATCAGAGCAACCCTTAAATAGGCTGTCAGGTGCCAATTGTGGTCAGATGTGTGTTCCTGCGCAAGGAAATCTGCTGATGCCCGTGAATGCGTGCATGCGCACGTGTGCGTGCCGGGCGCATCCTGACAGTTCTCTTACAATGAGCTAGTGTGCATGTAATACTCACCTGAGATCGAAGCCCTAGCTGCGGTGCCACCGGCCAGCGACAGCGCTCTCGGGGGTTACTTCCGGGTATCGCGGCTCCAGCGATGTGATTGGCTGGAGCCGCAATGACGTCACTCCCGCACATGCCTTTTCATCAGTGCGCATGTGCCGATGACGTCGGCACATGCAAATACAGGGGGATATCTCCTAAACCGTGCAGGTTTAGGAGATATCCTGGGAAGCTACAGGTTTTATAGGTGGTCTGTAAGGGTTTACAACCACTTTAACAAATACACTGGTATTGAGCATTGAAATAATAAGCCACACATTGTTTATTAAAAAACATTTTACTCAAAGTACATTCACATGTGTGTTTTAAGGTTTTAAAACAAACCAACATCTTGGTGTATAACATGTATGTTTGCCATTATTTTGCCTTTTTTGTGGCTAAACAGGCATGTTCGAAAACATAAGATACACCAATCTCCAACTCAGGAACTTACAAAGTTCGATTTTGGTAAAGTGAAGGCCAAATGAGACATTAGTATCCCAAGACTGTGTGGATGTTGCCTTCCTCAGATGGGATGATCTCACTCCTCTCAAAGCCAAAATTTGAAGCCACGTACACGTAAATGCCGAACTTTTAAATGTCCCTTATGATCCCCTGCCAAAAATGTGTGTAGTTCCAAACATGGTATTTTATAAACCCACAAAACACACAGTGTGTTAACATGTGCTATCTCCCATCATGGGGTATCAATGGACGCGTTTTGGGGGCGCAACCCCTTCCTCATAACTAAAGTAAGTCACAGGAAGGGGTTGCACCCCCGAAACACGTCCATTGATACCCTATGATGGGAGCTAGCACATGTTGACACACAGTGTGTTTAGGGGCTTTAGCAAACTAGATGTAGGGAAAGACACACATTTTAAGCATGGTATCATGAGGAAAATAAGAATGTTAAGGCACAATTTGTGGGCAGCTTCAAATTTTGGTTTTGCTATTCTTAAAAACACAGAATGATTACAATTCACATTACTTAGGGCAGTGTTTCCCAACTCTCCTTCTCATGATGCAAACCCAGGTCAAGTTTTCTATATTTGTTGAATTTGGCACAGGTGATGTTGTCATTTTCAATGTTAGCAATTAACACAGTCATTTTTAGAAAATACAGAAAACAGGACCTGGTGGTGCACCTAGAGGAGTGGTGTGGAGAAACACTGAGTTCGGACACTAAACGTTCTCATTTAAAAGTCCAGAAAACTTGGTAAATATTAAAAGTGCAAACAGGAGCCAACAAGTGGAACAAGAAACTTCCGACCAGGCAAGAGGAAATTAGAATTTGGCAAGCATGTCTACAAAATCACGGATTGTTCACTGTAAAGCAATGGCAGCCTCCTTCGTTTGCTCCAGATCCTTCAAACAATGCAACATATCTGCACTCATTGGGCCAATTGTGCATCTTGAAAGATCATGACCTAGTAGGAAGACAAAAAAGTATTAAGGGATTGATGGTCAAGTGGCTGAGGCCCTAAATAGTGAGTTATGGTCAAGTTACTAGTCAAATTCAGGAAATACTTACCTACCCAGTCTATTGTTGCTTGCAACCTGCTTGCCCTTCAGACACCTACACTACTAGGAATGTACACACTGCAACTACTCAGTAATCTTGGGCCTGGTGCCTGGGTCTCCAAAACTCGGGTACCTAGCAAAAATGCTCCTTCCACCTCTTCCTTCTCCATGCTAATGTTAAGGCACTACACACTTTGCTAATATGTGGGGTGGGTGTTTTGTTTGTTCAGCTAAACACTTGTATACACATTTATACACATGTATACACATTTGAAGCCAGATTCCAAGAATACTTACTTGCGCAAACAAGAGGCTCCAGAATACTTTTTTCCTCTTCGGGGTCACTTTGGCCCTCAGTGTGACTTGCGTCAGGGGATTTGACGTCCACAACGGACAGGTCTGTGCTGGGTCCAAGAGTCAGATCCCATGCCTCCAAACCAACATCCTGGGTGAGCTGACCACACTCACTTTCCTCTAAAAAGAGACAATACACCATTCATTAAGCCACCCCTAGTCCCATCTGTTTCTAGCATCCATTTTGCTACATTAGTTGACCAACCTTGCACTTGACAAAGATTATAGAAAACATTATATATAATTCTCTCGAGCTACTTGGAGAAAGGACATATACAGACAGCTAATTTACACATATACATATTGGTTAGATACAAATATTGCTTACTTTTTTTGATGATCTTATGTATGGACTCCATCTGGTCTTGCTCATGGTGTTTTGAGATCAGACCATCGTTTTCTGATTTGGTCCTTTGTTGGTTGCACCGAAAATTCGCCCTGCAAAACGGCGATTACCTTTTCCAAAATACTGTCCTTTCGGCTGTTGGGCCTGTCATAATTGCGCAGCTTGCAGTCGTAGTCGTGCCTCTCTAGGATGCACACCATCTCCACCAATTCACCCTTGCTCATGAGGGTTGCTTTGTGCCTCCTCTGAGCTCCACCACCGCGGGGATGCCTGTAATCCACTGATTCCGCCATGTTGTCCCTCCCGAATGTTCCGCCGCATGTGTCGCATGCAGAAGAGACATGGTCACACACGAGCGTCATGGCGCTCTGAGAGCGGAGTTTGACACATGCGCAGTGTATATAAAGCCAGAAAACACAGTCGATGGAATGGCCATAGGAACGATCTTGGAGGGAAGGACGTTCGCTCGCAAACTCAAGAAAGGAGCCATAAAACGAAGGGACAATTTGAATTTGGGGCATAGGAGGTTAGTGGCCTATACTGCTTAGATTTAGGCCTATATTGGGACCAGCTTATGATTTAAGCCAGACATTATGGTTTGTCTTGTGTTCTGTCTTGCAGGCATCATATAATTTATCATGGTGGATAAATTTACAGCGCCTGATTTTTTACCACAATTCATCGACCTGTAACGGGAGCTGCCCTGTCTCTGAAAGGTCAAGAGTCAAGATTACTCCAATGAAATCTTGAGGAAGGCAGCGTTGGAGAAACTGCTCGAGTTGGTGAAGCCTTTGTACCCCAGGGCAGACATCAACTATGTCAAGAACAAAATTTCCAACCTGAGGAGTACTTTTAAAAGGGAGCACAACAAGGTCATGGACTCCGAGAGATCTGGAGCTGCAGCGGATGACCGATATGTCCCCAGGCTGTGGTATTACCACAGCCTGCAGTTTTTGACCAATCAGACAGAACCCAGGCCATCACTGTCTACGCTCACTTCAACATCTGCTGAGGCCACAGCTCCAGAGGTCCACACATGTCCTGCTGCACAGGATGAAGATGTGGAGGAGCCCAGCTTGACCCAGGTATAGCATTGTTGAACATATTTGTATCCAAAAATACAATGATGATAACTAGACTTTATTGTTCAAATATTTCTTCCTTAACAAAGTGGTTTCCATATCAATAGACAGTAGGGCCCAAAAATTATTTGAACAAGAATGAAAAATTATGGGGTCAGAATGATAGTCTTTGCTATTTGTCCGCATTCAATTTGCAATAGTGAGGAGATCAAAATTGTGTGTGATTGATGACCAAACCCTAAAAAACAAAAATCAAATTATGTCCCATTTTCATACACAGGAAAGTATCAGTCAGGAGGAGCCTGTGGCCAGCAGCCAGGCGGAGTCCCAGATCCCTCCCCTATGCCCTCCTGCTAAAAGGGCCAGGAAGAGCCGGAATCTGGACGAGGCCACAGCTTACTTCCTCAGCCAGCCCACTACTGCCATCCGTACTGACCCAGATGAGTGCAAGGGATTTGGCGTGGTGACAGCCAATAGATTAAGGGGGATGGCTGGTGACCAGAGGAGAAGGTGCGAGGAGCTCATCCTGCAGCTCCTCAACAGGGGGGGGCGACATTTGAGATCTTTGCCACCACCCACCTATGTGATTTTGTGGGCCCACATACACAACCTTTACAGCCAACCCACCCACCACAGCAGCATGGCGGTCATTGGTAATACCAGCCCCAAGACCCCCAACAAGGCCGCTGGTCTAGGGATTTTCACCCCTTCCACACTTTCTAATTATTATTTTATTTTTTAATTGAATAATGAATTGATTTGTTATATTTTCTATATTTTTGGATGCATAGAATGCACTTTTTGGTTACGCTCTATTGGCAGATAGCATGTCTAATTTTTTTTTTTTAATGCACAATCAAAAAATTGTGTCGAATAATACTTGGCTATGTGTTTTACTTCAAATGACAGTTTGGGAGTAGGCCAGTACATTTTCAAAAATACAATGAAAATTGACAAGGGACACCAACATAGTATAAGTATCTTTGCGATTAAAAACTACGGGATAATGGTGTTGTGGTAACTTGGCCAAAAAAAACAAGCATAATATTATTATTCTTGATATCACTAGAAAACAAAAGAATTTTCAAATATGTTTGCCATAATTCCATCAGTATCACCAGCAAAGCAGCTTCATTATTATCCCATTAAAGAAGAAATTGTGCGCTGCATTTCGAAAATTCATAATTTGCAGCGTCATGAATGTTAAATCTCCATTACGAACGCTAGTTTACAAGACCGACCGCTTCTGGCTTGTCCTTGCTTCCGAGCATGCGTGTTTGTTCTTTGGACTTTTGTGTGACAGACTTGTGTAAACATGATACGAAAATCTGACAACAGACTGTTGTCCGCCGAAAATTTACTAGCCTGCCTTCCAACATTTGTTGGGGGAAAGTTGGACAACAATTGTCTGAAGGAGCGTACTAACGGTCGTGTTTTAGGCAGTCTGTCATCACACAATTTCCTGCCGAAAATCCGATCATGTGTATGAGGCTTTAAGTCCAATTAGGTGCATGTCACCTCCAGGACTTATCTCTATTACTTATATGTAACAGGTTTATTGCACTCCCTGGAGGATACACTCAGGCTGTGAGAGGAGAAAAGCACTCGCAGCCGCTATGTCTGCCCCTCCCCTCTGCCGCCCATTCACAGAAGCCTTTGTATTTTGTGAGTTCACATAATACAAAGGCTTCTGTGAATGGGCAGGAGGAGGGGAGGGACAGGCATTAAGGTTCCAGCAACTCTGCTCTTGAAGGAGCTTAGACCACAACCAGCAGCGATGGAGCTTCAGAAGTTATTTTCCTGAAGCACTATAAACCAAATCAGATGTAAAAATTAGAGATAAGTCTGTGAGGCTGCAGGCACCTCGTTAGACTTAAAGATGAAAAGATGAACTGCAGTCTGTTTACATTTGTAATAAAAACATCTTTGCCATTCTGAAGCTTCCCTCCAACCACTTTGCATATTATTCTATATATACTGTGATTCTGTACTTGCCAAATATGCTGCAGAAATCTCCCTCCACTGAGTCTGGCTGCAACTATTTTAACTGTGGGCAACTGAAGCTGCTGCCTGTTCACACTTTATGGACCTTGCTTTGTGCACTGGTCCCAATTATTTGGTGGAGGGGGGATTATGGTGTGGGGTTGTTTTTCAGGGGTTGGGCTTGGCCCCTTAGTTCCAGTGAAGGCAACTCTTAAGGCATCAGCATACCAAGACATTTTGGACAATTTCATGCTCCCAACTTTGTGGGAACAGTTTGGGGATGGCCCCTTCCTGTTCCAACATGACTGCCCACCAGTGCACAAAGCAAGGTCCATAAAGACATGGATGGGCGAGTTTGGGGTGGAGGAACTTGACTTGCACAGAGTCCTGACCTCAACTCAATAGAACATCTTTGGGATGAATAAGAGCTCAGACTGTGAGCCAGCCTTCTCGTCCAACATCAGCGCCTGACCTCACAAATGCGCTTCTGGAAGAATGGTCAAACATTCCCATAGACACACTCCTAAACCTTGTGGACAGCCTTCCCAGAAGAGTTGAAGCTGTTATAGCTGCAAAGGGTGGGCCAACCCAATATTGAACCCTACGGACTAAGACTGGGATGCCATTAAAGTTCATGTGCGTGTAAAGGGAGGTGTCCCAATACTTTTGACAATACAGTGTATGTTATAGTTTTTCTTTAAATACAAGAATCTAATAAATGAAATAAAGAAAAATAAAATTATATACACTTTTTACACCACCTAAAAGTTCACATATCCCAACAGTATCTGAGCCTATTGGATTATGATTGACGGCAAATTCTTAAATTACAATGCCTCGCCAGCTGAGCTTTGGGCTACTTGATAAAGTCGTTATGGGAGTTGAGAGACGGATAAAGACTATTCAACGCATCGGCTACAATTCCTATATTACAGGCCCGTGAAACATTGCCGAGGCACATGGGTCACATCAGACGTTACCTGCCGCCCCTTAACTCACGATAATTAATGTCAGCATCAAAACAAAACTGCAAACAATGATGCTCTAAAGGGAGATAGCTTAACACCATTTGCTTTATGTCCCACGCTCGCCCGTTCCAATCAGGTCAAACTCAGCCTTGTAAAAAAAAAAGAAAAAAAAAAAAGAGGAGAATCTTGCAGTAACGGTAATGTTTGATAGTTTCATGCCAAGCTCAGGGGTAAGTGGAGGTTAAAGAAGATGGATATGCCTTACCGTCATTATGGCAGCTCTGAAGATTGTGAGAAACACGGCTGATGTTGAACGATATGACGGGACCGCTTCAAAGTTATGTTTATGGCGCAACGGACCAGGCTAAAAAGTTAATTTACAAACATAACAGGGGAATTGGAAGGAAAGGAAAAGTTTGTGAGGATAAAGTAAACTGGTGTGGAAACTGGGCATGGGTTCGAGTAGAAACAATTGGCCACTGCCCCTGCCTATAACTGGCCTTCGCAGCAAGGAGCACATTGAAACGTCAAACAAAACCAAAGAGAAATCCCCAGCTCAACTTACCAACCAGCCTGCGACCAACCAAATTATCCTGTCTAACAGTAAGTGCATTTGCACACATTTGCAAATACATGTGTAAGCTGCAGTGCCACTTCACGGCACCCCAATATTATCTGCAGTCCTAACTCTAAATTTTTGAGAGCCTCCATAGTAGAAGTTCATTATACAGTAATGGATAGGCAGAGGGAAGGTGAGCCTGGAGGGAGCCCAACCCTAACTCTAAATTTTTGAGAGCCTCCATGGTAGAAGCCCATGTATTATAATGGATAGGCAGAGGGCAGGTGAGCCTGGAGGGAGCCCAACCCTCCTCAAAGGCACAGAGGACACCCAGCATATAGCACAATGGCAGCAAAGGTGTGCAGAGCGTCCCCTTGCCAGTATTCCATAGGTACAAACAAATGGCCACTACACCCACCTCTAACTGGCCTTCGCAGCAAGGGGCAAATGGAAGGGTGACGCATGCCAAACATAACCAAAGAAAATACCCAGCTCAATTTACCAACCAGCCTCAAACCAACCAAATTGTTCTAACAGTATGCATTAAAAACAGGGGGTTAGCGTAGAGGCCATAGGTGGCGATTCAGGTGTCAGAACCCAACAACCAGAAATGTACGGAGCTGGAATGAAATATAAGCGCAGGGCATACATGACAGGGTAGAAGGAACGATCATACTGCAAGGGGTTAAAGAGGGGTTGGTACGGTTTCAGAGAAGTAAATTTCACCCTTACCAGATTGGAGGAGTTAGTGCAGGATAAGGAGGAGCCGGAGTGTCAGGAAGGGAGGAAGTAGGAGGCTCAGTTGCTGAAGACAAGTCGGTGTGGAAAGTCCCGCCCTCCCACCCCAGAGGAAAAGTTTGGAGGTGCTTCAGGCAAAAGGTTTGGCGATTGGGGTCCTTGACGAAGGCACAACAAATTGAGGTATTGTTGATAAGTATGGTTGGACCCGTCTCAGGTATGGAGTCCCCCTGGTTTGTCTAGTTCAGTCTAGACTACCAGGTAGTAAGGTGGTAGGGGTCTGTGGTCAGTTAGTAAGTCCCCGAGGCGGTGGTGCTGCTAGGGACAGAATCTAACTTAGAGGTACCACAGATTCCAGAAAGTTTGGGATGTGTGTCGTCAAGGATCTGCAATCATCTTTCATATAAGGTTTATGGTTAAATATGTTTTTGAGTTAATAAAAGGCAAAGCGGCCATTTAAATCCAATACAGCGTCCGTGTCATTAATGGGAAAGGAAGGCAAAGGTTGGGTAGGTACATACGTCAAAAGTCCTGATTTTGGGTGGATTTTTTCCTGGGTCTGCAAAGGGGTGTGGATTAATGAAATTGTGGGTCGCCTGACAAAATATTGAAGGTTCAAAATTGGATTTGCTGTGAACATTTTTCAGTTTGAATGTTATACTTCAGTATGACAAAAAAACCTGGGGTCCATTGCTCTAGGAAACCAAAAATGTGGGGAACCTTCCAGCCAATACAGACCATCAACTTTATCTAAATAAGATGCAGTCCTAATAAACCAAACTGCATACAATATACATACACTATATTACCAAAAGTTTTGGGACGCCTGCCTTTAGACGCACATGAACTTTAACCACTTCAATATAGGGCACTTAGACACCTTCCTGCCCAGACCAATTTTCAGCTTTCAGTGCTGTCGCAGTCTGAATGACAATTGCGCGGTCATACAACACTGTACCCAAACTTAATTGTTATCAATTTGTTCCCACAAATAGAGCTTTATTTTCGTGGTATTTGATCACCTCTGCGGTTTTTATTTTTTGCTAAACAAATAAAAAAAGACTGAAAATTTTGAAAAAAATAAAAGTTTTGCGTTTGTTTCTGTTAAAAAAATGTGTAAATAAGTAAGTTTCCTCTTTCACTGATGGGCACTGATAAGGCGGCACCGATGAGGTGGCACCAATGAGCGGGCACTGACGATGGGCACTGATATGCGGCACTGATGGGCACTGGTAGGCGGCACTGATGAGTGGCACTGATATGCAGCACTGATGGGCATTGCTAGGCGGCACTGATGGGCACTCATGGGTGGCACTGGGTGGCACTGGTTGGCATTGATGGGCACTGATAGGCGACACTGATGGGCACTGAAAGGCCGCACTGATGGGCACTGATGGGCACTAATAGGGTGGCACTGATAGGCGGCACTGATAGGTGTCACTGCTGGGCACTGATAGGCGGCACTGCTGGGCACTGATGGGCACTGATACGTGGCACTGAGGGGCACTGATACGTTTCACTGATATGAGGCACTGATAGGCATCACTGGCAGTGGTAGGCATTGGAGTGGGCACAGATTGGCAGCTGCCTGGGCACAGATTGGAAGCTGCCTGGGCACAGATTGGTATTTCCCTGGGGGTCTAGGGGGCATACCTGGTGGTCCAGTGTGGTGGCCATCCTGGTGGTCCTGGCAGTTTCCCTGGTGGTCCTGGGCGGAATTTGAGGGGGGGCTGTGCTGATAAACAATCAGCACAGACCCCCTCTGTCAGGAGAGCAGCCAATCGGCTCTCCTCTACTCGCGTCTGTCAGACGCGAGTGAGGAAAACCCGATCACCGGCTCTTCCTATTTACATCGTGATCAGCCGTGATTGGACACGGCTGATCACGTGGTAAAAAGTCTCCGTCAGAGACTCTTTACCTAGATCGGTGTTGCGGGGTGTCAGATTGACACCCCACAACAACAATCGCCGCGATGCGCGCCCCTGGGGGGGGGGCGCGCAGCGGCTCGATATCCTGATCACGTCATATGACGTCCGGTCAGGAATATCAAACCTTTTTGCAGCCGTCATTTTGTAATAGGGCGGGCGGCAAGTGGTTAATGACATCCCAGTCTTAGTCCGTAGGGTTCAATATTGAGTTGGACCCCCCCTTTGCAGCTATAACAGCTTCAACTCTTCTGGTAAGGCTGTTCACCAGGTTTCCTCCTTTTTAACTCCCACTCTGCTACATTAAAGTCTTCTTATTTTGCATCTTCTGGCCCACCAGCCATCCTCCCTACATGCCTAGGCGAGAATGATGTGTTGGACCTCACAAATACCAGGAGGTATTGGTTTTTATTCATGGGAGGAAACCAAGAAAAAAGGTGGATGGTGCAAGCGTCAAATACACAAATGTTGTTAAAAATTTTATAACAAAAGTTTATTGAATACAAAAATATACACACAGGTGTGTGTATATTTTTGTATTCAATAAACTTTTGTTATAAAAAAAAAAAAATTTTTAACAACATTTCAAATACACATTTGTGTATTTGACGCTTGCACCATCCATCCATTTCCCGGTGACACACTGCCCATATTATCCCCCTTGGGGCACACCATTTTTCTTGGTTTCTTTCCTTATTTGGGATGTGGCAGTGATCCCCGGGTAAGCTCGAATATTGGTTCCCTTCCGAATTGTTGTTTATTTATTCATGGGAGGAGGAGGCAGTGTGTCATTGGTAGGTGGCTGCCTGAACCTGGAGGAGACAGATGCCTCCCAATTATAGGTTTGCGCAGGGGGTGTGCTAGGTGTGTCTGGGCACACACTAATTTATGTGCAGTGCCGATTCTCCCTACTGCCCAGGCATTTTTTTTAAGTGTACAAGTTTCTATCCCAATGTTTTTAACAGAGGTGGGGGACTCGAGTCACATGACTTGACTCGAGTCAGACTCGAGTCACCTGTTTGAGGACTTGCGACTTGCTTGACAAAATTAAATAAATGACTCGACTTGACTTTGACTTGTCACTAATGACTTGCGACTTGACTTTGACTTGGGCTATTTGACTTGCAATGACTTGGCACCACCAGTTCTGTGTCTTGGCCTAGGCAAAAGCCGCCCCCCCCCCCCCCCACAAAAGAAAGTCCCGGCTTCGGGGTAGATCAGTATTTTGACTTAATTTGTGACTTGACCAAAATAAATGACTTGACTTGACTTGCTTGACTTCTAGCAGGGACTCGACTTGACTTGCTTGCTTTTCGCCACAGTAACTTGGGACTTGCTTATGACTTGAAGGTTAAGACTTGAGACTTGCTTGTGACTTGCACATGTGTGACTTACTCCCATCACTGGTTTTTAACCCCTTTGCGAACACACTATAGCCGAATGACGGCTGCAGCACGACTGCACTTTCCTGAGAGGCTGTCATATGACGTCCTCCTGTGCTCGCACTACCTGCGCACCCCCTGTGGCACGCATCAGCAGTGATCTGTGATCACAAATTGGAGCAAAGAGCCAATCACGGCGGTATTTTACCATGTGATCAGCTGTGTCCAATCACAACAGGATTTGCCGACAGTGCGTGGGGAGAGGAGAGGAGAGCCGAAAATCGGCAAATCCACACAGGGGACATCTGCACTTACAATCAGGGCACTGATCATCAGTGTCCTGATGATCAGTGCAACCCCAACAGTGCCCACCAGTGCTGCCAATCTGTGCCCACCAGTGCTGCCATTCAGTGCCCATTAGTGATGCCTGTCAGTGCCAATCATTGCTGCCTATCAGTGCCACCTATCCCTCTGATCCTAATGCTAACCCTCCCTGTAACCATAACACTAACCTTGTAGCACTAACACTAAAGCCTCCTACACACGATCGGATTTTCCGCAGACAAAACATCTGTCCGAAGGGGCATTGGCCAGGAACTTGTCTTGCATACAAACAGCAAGGAATTGTCGGGCAACAAACACGAACATAGTGATGTACTACGTGGCTTTTCAGCTCTTTAGCTCCACCTTTTGGGCACCTTCTGCTAATGTTGTGTTTGGTGAGAATTGATTCCGAGCATGTGACGGACTTGTGTACACACGCTTGGAAAATCCGACAACAAACCGTTGTCCGCGGAAAATTTATAAACCTGCCATCCAACGTTCGTGCACGGAAAGTTGGCCAACAATTGTCTGATTTTCTGCCAACAGCCCGTCATCACACAATTTCCGTCGGAAAATCCGATCATGTGTACGAAGCTTTACTCTCCGTAATGTAACCCTAATGCCGCGTACACACGGTCGGACTTTTCGTCTACAAAAGTCCGACGGACGCCGACGGACTAAAGCTGGCTGGTAATCCGATCGTGTGTGGGCTTCCCCGGACTTTTAGCGGACTTTTCCAGCCGCAAATCTGACAGACTTTAGATTTGAAACATGCTTCAAATCTTTACGTCGTAACTCCGCCGGACCCAGAAATCCGCTCGTCTGTGTGCTAGTCCGACGGGCAAAAACCCACGCTAGGGCAGCTATTGGCTACTGGCTATCAACTTCCTTATTTTAGTCCGGTGTACGTCATCACGTACGAATCCGTCGGACTTTTGTGTGATCGTATGTAGGCAAGTCCGTTCGTAAGAAAGTCTGCCGCAAGTCCGCCAAAAGTCTGCCAAAAGTCCGACAAAAATCAGTCGAAAGTCTGTCAGACAGGCTGTCGGACTTTTGTAGCCGAAAAGCCCGACCGTGTGTACGCGGCATTACACTAAACCTCCCTATAAAAGTAACCCTCCCTTTAATCCTCACACTAACCCTTGATGTAACCCTAACATTTATTAAGCTTTTCTGGTACAATAATTTTTAAAAGGGAACAATCATGACACAATAAGCAAAAGAGTAGTTGTTTCCCACGCAGGGGAAAGTAATAGCGGTAACAATAACAGTTAAATTTTGTGTATACTACAATTTGAACCCAGACCAACAGCGCTAGAGGTGGTCCCAAATGACGGGCCTGGAGGACCCAACTCAAGAAAAGAGAAAAACACAAAATAAGGGGAAGGGGTGGAGATGGGCCTCATCAGAGTGAGAGGGCTTCCATCGGGAATGGGGTTGGGGGAAAAAAAGGGGGGGGTGGGAAGAGAGGGTAGGGGAGGAAGAGCAGTAGCAAAGGAAAAGAAGAATGAGAGAATGAGATAAGTAGGAAGAAGAGAAGTAGGTCCTGCAGGCTAAAGAGCAACAGGTCGGCTGGGGGTGCCCATGCTAGTCGAGGGCATTTACCAAGCTCATAATCCGAACACAAACCCTAATACCAACCCTCCCTGTAACCCTGAGGCTAACCCCACCATGTAACACACTAACCCTCCCTGTAAGGCCAACACTAATCCCCATACTAACCCTAGTACTTATTCTTCCTGTAACCCTAACACTCACTGTCCTTGTAATCCCAATAGTAACTATCCCTGAAATTCTAATGTTAACCCTCCCTATAAACCTAACACTAATATTGTTACACTAATGCCGTGCACACACGAGCGGACTTTCCGGCAGACTTGGTCCGGCAGACCGGACTCCGTCGGACAATTCGATCGTGTGTGGGCTCCAGTGGACTTTTTTTACCCAAAAGTCAGACAGACCTAGAAATAAAACATGTTTCAAATCTTTCCGACGGAATCGAGTTCGTTTGAAAAATCCGCTCGTCTGTATGCTAGTCCGACGGACTAAAACCGACGCTAGGGCAGCTGTTGGCTACCGGCTATGAACTTCCTTATTTTAGTCCAGGCTTACGTCATCACGTACGAATCCGTCGGACTTTGGTGTGATCGTGTGTAGGCAAGTCCGTTCGTTAGGAACGTCCGTCGGAAGTCCGTCAAAAGTCCGCCGGATGGACCATCGGACCAGTCCGGTCGAAAAGTCTGCTTGTGTGTACGCTGCATAACAATAACCTCCCTCTAATGTAACTTAAAGTGGTGTTCCGGACGAAATTATAGTTTTTAAATAAAAATACCCCTATAATACACAAGCTTAATGTATTCTAGTAAAGTTAGTCTGTAAACTAAGGTCTGTTTTGTTTAGTTTATAGCAGTAGTTTGTTATTTTATAAACTTACAGCAGGCCGTGGCCATCTTAAGTGTGGGCATCTGAAGCCAGACTGTACTTCTTCCTGGATCTCATCCTTGCAGATCTCGCACATGCTCAGTGCAGCACAAGCAGTGTAATAGGTTTCAGGTCAGGTTTCCATAGCAACGGCAGTGTCAGAGGAAGTGGCCGCCCCTTCCCAGAAGGCATTGCAAACAGGAAATGATGCGATGGGCCGCGGCCAGGGAGGAGGAAGTGAAAAATGAATACAGCAGATATACAGTAGGTGCTGAGAATTTTTTTTTTTTAAATATCCAATTCGTTTACAGTGCACAGTTTAGTGAGGGATGCTGAAGAGCTGTAAAAGTGGGTGGAACTCCACTTTAACCCTTTTTGCTTGCCTGCTTAGATCACCTGCACCCGAATTCTGTGAACTGAAGACCATCCTTTCCTACAACCAGAAGATACCAATGTTGGCCTCCCTTTGGTAGTATTTAGTATTTCTGCACAGCAAAAATGAGACAATAACAAGTGAATCAGAATCACTTTACAAATCTATTTTGCTGGTAAATCTGTTGCACCTTTTTTTTATTGACTTTTAAACGGGTACTTCTCCTTTGTACTATACTTAGCTTTCTCTGTTGGACCTGGAAGTAGCTAAAAGCCAGTTTTGATTTAAAACTTCAGAGGGCACTCCCCCCCCGAACTGTCCTCATTAAATGCCACCCGTCACCCTTCAAGAGTCCTAATGAGCATTAGTGGAATGTTAGCTTCATCTGCTTCCAGCCAGAAGGCATCAACGAGAATGACAAGGGCGATCAGTTAGAAAGAAACAAACGGCAATGAAACCCATCACGCTGGGTGATTAACAATATGTTTTATGTAATGAAAATACACACCTAAGCAGTTAATAACAGATCAAATTACCAACACATTGCTCAACTAACCCCATTACCTTCCTGATTGCTCTGTCGCCCTGATGGTATGATTTATGTCACCATAAGCAGAGAACCGAGTTGACTACCACCTTGTAATGCAACACCGGTCTACCAGGACTTCAATGGACGGTAAATTTCACAAAAAACCTTGGGAGAACAACATTACATTACAAAATGCCATGGTTGAAGTTATTTAATTCTCATTCTTCTCTTGGATAGGCGGAGAGGTAAACCGTCCTGGTAGATGCTGGAGAGTTAAAGTGTATGCAAACCCCAACGACGGACGTCTACTATTTGTATCTTTATGGTCCACTTAAGCACCACAGAAAAAGGTACAGCAGCCACATACTGATGATGTACAGGAAATCAAGGCTTATTCCAGCAAGAACCACAGCCGTATTCTCATTCCGGAGACCACCCACTGGGACGCGTTTCACCACATCTGGCTTAGTCATAGAGGCGGGGGTTTATATACACTAAAGGCTAATAAACACTCTATTGCCAAAAGTATTGGGACACCTGTATTTACACCCACGTGAATTTTAATGGCATCCCAGTCTTAGTCCGTAGGGTTTAATATTGAGTTGGCTCCACCCTTTGCAGCTATAACAGCTTCAACTCTTCTGGGAAGGCCGTCCACAAGGTTTAGGAGTGTGTCTATGGGAATGTTTGACCATTCTTCCAGAAGCGCATTTGTGAGCTTAGGTACTGATGTTGGAAAAAGGCCTGGCTCACAGTCTCCACTCTAATTCATCCCAAAGGTATTCTATGGGGTTGAGGTCAGGACTCTGTGCTGGCCAGTCAAGTTCCTCCACCCAAAACTCGCTCATCCATGTCTTTATGGACCTGGCTTTGTGCACTGGTCCAAATCATTTGGTAGAGGGGGGGTTATGGTGTAAGATTGAAGGGAACTTTTATGACATCAGCATAACAAGACATTTTGGATCATTTCATGCTCCCAACTTTGTGGGAACAGTTTGGGGATGGCCCCTTCCTGTTTCAACATGATTGCTCACCAGTGCACAAAGCAAGGTCCATGAAGACATGGATGAGCGAGTTTGGGGTGGAGGAACTTGACTGGCCTGCACAGAGTCCTGACCTCAACCTGATAGAACACCTTTGGCATGAATTTGAGCGCAGACTGTGAACCAGGCCTTCTCGTTCACATCAGTGCTTAACCTCACAAATGCGCTTCTGGAAGAATGGTCAGACATTCCCATAGACACACTCCTAAACCTTGTGGACGGCCGTCCCTGAAGAGTTGGAGCTTTTATAGCTGTAAAGGGTGGGCCAACTCAATATTGAACCCTACAGACGAAGACGGGATGTCATTAAAGTTCATGTAAGTGTAAAGGCAGGTTTTTACAATACTTTTGTTAATATGGTGTATATAGTTAATCTGTTTGAAAACAGATACAAGTCCATCCAGTTTAAACCAACACACTGGAATAGAAAACCTCCACATACACTATCCAATACCCAAAGTTGATCCAGAGGAAGGCAAACACATCCCCAATAAAGTAGGCTATGACTAAAGTCTCGTACATACTATTCGTACTGACAGCTCAGGTCGGAGCCGCTGTACAATCCAATGTTGGTAGACCGATCTCCACTGATGTGCTATTGTGTTCTGACAGGGGGACGGCCCCGCCTCCAGAGCACCCAGACAGCGCTCTCAGGCACTGGCTGAGAGCACTGATCAGAAAACCAATCGGTAGACCTTTTTCGGTCATGACCCTTGGCTAGTTCCCCTAATCTCTCTCCATAGCTGAGCTCCCTTATACCTCTTATCAGTTTGGTTGTCCTTCTCTGCACTTTCTCCAGTTCCCCGATATCCTTTTTGTGAGTTGGTGTCCAAAACTGAACCGCATATTCTCTTTCTGCAGTCCATACCTCTTTAAATACAAGAAAGGATTTTGCTCGCTTTCGGAAACCGCACCTCATAAGCCTATGATCTACCAGACCACCCAGACCCCTCTCCACCATGAATATACAGTTTATATGCCCACAAGCACTTCAATATCCTAAAATACAGTGCCTTGAAAAAAGTATTCATACCCCTTGAAATTTTCCACATTTTGTCATGTTAAAACCAAAAATGTAAATGTATTTTATTGGGATTTTATGTGATAGACCAAACACAAAGTGGCTCATAATTCTGAGGTGGAAGGAAAATAAAAAATTGTATTTTTGTACAAGAAAATTGAAAACCATTTTTCATTTTCCTTCCACTTCACAATTATGTGCCACTTTGTGTTGGTCTATCACATAAAATCCCAATAAACTACATTTACGTTTTTGGTTGTAACATGACAAAAGGGTATGAATACTTTTTCAAGGTACTGTATGCACTATATTGGACACATTCCTAATATCAGGTATAGAGTGCCAGGATAGGCAGAATATATATGGATCCAGGCACATAGACCCAATAAATGCCTTACATAATATATAATAAATGATATCCAAATAGACAAGAGAGAAACAGGGTGTCACTGGAGTGCCATCATCCTAAACTGGACAATACCTACACCAAAGGGGCAAAACAAAATAGGGTCTTTCAAGATGGCACTTCAAGGATTTAACCTCAGCACATAAAGGTTGATTTACTAAAATTCGAAAGTTCATTCTATGTTAAAAAAATTTGAAAGTTCAAAATCTGGTGTAGCTCTGTATGGTAGCCAATCAGCTTCTAACTTCAGCTTGTGCACTTAGGCTCCATTCACACCTAGGTGATTTGAATCGTAGGCGGAATCTTCGCAATTCTGCCCGCAATTCCAAATCACGGAAAACTGCGGGACGTGTTTGCAATGCCATTACTTCTTAGTGGCACCCCAATTGTGCGACAGTTTTCCCCATGATAAATTACACTGCAATCGTGGCAAATTGCAACAGGCGATGCTGTCCAAAAGAGGCTCCTGCTCCTTTTTGAGCTACAAGCATTGCACAGCACCAGGGCCGTCTTTATTATTGATTGGACCCTGGGCAAACGTTTTCTTGCCCCCCCCCCCTCCTTATGCAATTTCGCTCTCCACCTGCCTGCACACCATGGACTGGGGAGGTGAGGGGACCCATCAATAGACAGAAAACTCCTAGGGATCCTTCAACCCCTGGGATCAGTGGCAGTGCGGGGGGAAGGGGAGGGTGTGATCAATGGCAATGCTGATTTTTTTTTACCGAATACCAATATAAAGAGGAGTTTCAACACTGGCCACCAATGTAATAGGGGTTTACACTGACCACTAATGTAATAGGGGTTTACACTGACCACTAATGTAATAAAAACATTCACAGTAACCACCAATGTAAGGAGGGGGACCTTCACACTGGCCACTAGGGTGAATAAAAGGATTGTACACCAAGCCCCAATGTAATGAGAAGATTTACAATGACCACCAATGTAAAGGGGATTTACACTGACCACTTATGTAATAGGAGCATTCACAGTAGCCACCAATGTAAGGAGGGATTTACACTGACCACTGATGTAAGGGGGACATTCACACTGGCCACTAGTGGGAATGAAAGGATTCTACACCAAGCCCCAATGTAATGAGAGGATTTACACTGACCACCAATATAACTGAGACATTTAGCCTGCTTTCCTGACACCACAGAAACTGGCTGCCCTTTAGCAGATACACAGCAGTGCCATTAATTGTTAATGACACCCTCATGCATCTGCTGACATGTGCTGTGCAACCGTGTGATTTTGAAAAAGCATTAGGGACTTTCTTCCACATTTCTAGTGCATAGAACAGTCCATTGAAATAATTGGGCTGCCCTACACGCGACCTACATATTTATCCACCCTTTCAGTACACCATTGCATCCTAAAATCCCTGATAACCTCTGCACCCCAAACCTCCCCCATCCTCTCCACTTCAACCCTCCACCCCTTTATCTCTACCTGCCTCCTCTGCTCATCTTTGCACCCACCTTCCTTACCTCCATACATCCCCTCCTTGTTTCCCTGTGCACCCCAACCTATAATTCCTTCTCTGCCTACTTCTGCACACCCCACACTTGCAGGCAGGACTTTTAAGCATGCCCCTTTATCTCCCCAGTGGGCAGTATTCAGTATAAGTGATGGTGAATATGACCTCAGGGGGGCATGATATACTTATGAATGCTGCCTCTATTTACATACGAGTGCCGCCGGTCTGCGGCTATTTACATATGAATGCCGCCACTATTTACATATCAATGCAGATTGTTTCCATGTAAACACAGGGTCTGCAGGTGAGTCATCTGTACACAACAATAGGGCAGAGCTGGGCAGCATTAGTAGCACTTCACACTGAGATATCGGGACACAGCACGGGACTAAAACTTCAAGGGACAAGGGAATTTAAACCAGGATAGTTGGCAAGTATGAGGCAGCTGCTTTGGGCCCCACAACAATGACAGGGCCCAGGGCAGCTGCCCCTTTTGCCCTACCTTAAAGATGGCCCTGCGCGGCGTGACAATGGCTGCAAAATCATGCAATTCCATTGACCTCAGTATATTGGTCACAGTTTATGGCATCGTATGGTTACAGCAAACTAAGGCTACACTCATTTCCCCAAGAAAAGAGCTACTGGGCTACTTCTATAAGGGACCAAAGGATAGAGAGGTCCAGGACGTAGCCTTGTCCTGTCTCAGGATGGTAGTGTTGGGGTGAGCCCAAATAGGACGTTATCCTGACTCCAACACTAAACAAAAAAAAAATTCTGTCAAAACTTATCAAAAGTTTATTCTATACAAAACTTTAAAACCTGCAATGTGTAAAAATCTGCGAAATAAAATTGATAATATTGCCCCCATCAATGTCAGGACAAGATCATCCGGCGCCAAAGTCAAAGATGGCAAACTGCGCCCCCCTTCCCTTAGGGTTAGCAGTGATGTCACTACTCCTGTCAGCCTTGTAACAGAAGCAACTGACACAGGGCACCCCCATCGCTGCAATTAACCATTGCGCTCAGGGCAGCTGACCCTCCTGCCCACCCCTTGACCTGGGCCCTGTCCCCAATTACCAGTAAACCGTGCAGGAGAGATTAGGGGAGATTCGGAAAGGGAGTCCTGAAATTGTGTTTTATGCATTGCGATAGGATAGTATTCAAGGAAATTATTGGGGGGGGGGGGGATAAGAAAGAAAAAAGGAAAAGGGGGATGGGAAGGGAAAGAATATGGGAAGGAAAGGGTGGGGTGGAAGTAAGAAGGGGAAATGGGGGGAAGACAATGGAAAATAAGAAGGAATAAAATGGGGGGAGGGGGGCAAGCAAAGAAAAAAGGAAGGAAGGGGGAGGTGATGGAAGGGAAAATAAAAGGATGGGGAAGGGGAAAAGATAAGGAAAGAAAAAGTGCAAAAAAAAAAAAAAAAGGAATTATTCTTGCCCGGTGTCCTCTGCACACTTCCTGTGTTATCTCAGGGAGCCCTCATAGCTATTATCTTATGCCGCGTACACACGAGCGGACTTTACGGCAGACTTTGTCCTGCTGACTTTTCAACGGACTTTCTGACGGACTTTCCGAATGAACGGACTTGCCTACACACAATCCATCAAAGTCCGTCGAATTCGTACGTGATGACGTACGACCGGACTAAAATAAGGAAGTTTATAGCCAGTAGCCAATAGCTGCCCTAGCGTGGCTTTTTGTCCGTCGAACTAGCGTACAGACGAGCGGACTTTTCGACTGAACTCGAGTTCGACGGATAGATTTAAAACATGTTTCAAATCTAAGTCCGTCCAACTTTTGAGAAAACAAAGTCCGCTGGAGCCCACACACGATCGAATTGTCCGACGAAATCCAGTATGCCGGGCAAAGTCTGCCGTAAAGTCCGCTCGTGTGTACGTGGCATTAGACTACAGCAGTGGTCTCCAAACTGCGGCACAAGGGCCGGATGCGGCCTTTTGCTTGCCTTTGGGGCACTTTTCCTTCCACTGATACAAGACTACTACTAGTCAATGATGGGGCTCTATTCCTCAAACTGACACCACTGATAGGGCACTATTCCTCAGACTGACACCAACGATGGGGTATTATTCCTCAAACTGACACCAATGATGGGGTGCTATTCCTCCCCCTAATACCAAAGATACATTGTTTACTTCCACTGATGCCAGGACAGTTTCTACTCCCAATGGCCACAGTCTGCCCCCCTAAAATCTGGAGGACAGTAAATTTGCCCTTTGTTTAGAAAGTTTGGAGACCTCTGCACTACAGAATAAGTTATGTTGTAGTTATAATATGCCTTTAAGTTGTTGAGATCTGAGAGTAGGAGTGGTTGAGTAGTTTAGCAAAAGACAACAGGGAGGCTGACATAGGGTTGCCACCTCATCCCTTTAAAACCAAACACATATGAATTACACAGGTTCTGTGGCTGATATAGGGTGGTAATTCAACTCAATTGGTGCCTTATCTGCCTTAAATTAGCCTCAGAACCTGTGTAATTCATATGTTTTCAGGTTTAAAGGGATGAGGTGACAACCCTAAGCTGACACCACTCAGTCCTCAAAACTGTGTTGTCAGCCCATAAAAGCAATCTGCTGACAGATCAACATTTCTGTCCATTTTTTATGTACATCTGTAGACTCTATTGTCTGCAAACAGAAGTCAATGTTCTTCCTAATGGTACATTCTAGACTTTTAGATGGATAAGAACAACTAAATATCTGCTTTTCTATAGTGTTTATATTGAGTTGCTCCAGGCTTGTGTCCTTCTCCCCTGGTTTGTTCGAACCAGGTCCTCTTCACTCTTTCCTTCTCCTTGTGGAGGGCAAATGCTAAATGCTGCAGACAGTCCTGTGATTTCAGGGTAGGGAAAGGACAGAGCAGGGAAGGACAGGGCAGATCCTTGACGCCCTGGGCTCACAGGACGTGGGTTGAATGACATTGGGTTCTATTCAACCCAGAAGAATAGCAGTTGGACTTTAAAGATAAAAAACCTAGACAATTTACACTAATGCCGCGTACACACGAGCGGACTTTACGGCAGACTTTGCCCGGCGGACTTTTCGACGAACTTTACGACGGACTTTCTGAATGAACGGACTTGCCTACACACAATCCACCAAAGTCCATCAAATTCGTACGTGATGACGTACGACCGGACTAAAACAAGGAAGTTCATAGCCAGTAGCCAATAGCTGCCCTAGCGTGGCTTTTTGTCCGTCGAACTAGCATACAGACGAGCGGACCTTTCGACCGGACTCGATTTCGACGGATTAATTTAAAACATGTTTCAAATCTAAGTCCGTCCAACTTTTGAGAAAACAAAGTCCGCTGGAGCCCACACACGACCGAATTGTCCGACCAAATCCCATCCGACGGGCAAAGTCTGCCGTAAAGTCCGCTCGTGTGTACGTGGCATTAGAATAAGAAAGACTACCCGCTAATATATAACAGATTTTTGACAAGAAATATAAAGGGAGGTCCTCTTACATACACAAATGGCTGTATTAACCCATTAACGGCGGGCCCGTGGTACTGTGGATATGTATTAGACTGGGTTCACACTATCTTCGCATGTAGCTCACAGCAGGGGTCCGGTGCGTCCCCGTTCACTGTTTCAGGTATGATTTCAGCCCGAATTTTGGGCTGAACTCGGACCTGAAACTGACCAAAAGACACACAGGACCCCTGTGCAAATTCGCACTGGAGATATGTGAACAGGCTCCATAGAACCAGTCAAAATCTCCTGCTATTGCAAATTGGCTGGGGGGGTACCCCCAGCCAATTTGCAATAGTGTGAACCCAGCCTGAAGGTACATTTAACTCTCAGATGTAATAGATGGGGATACTGTATACTTGGGATACATGGTATTAGCATATGGAACTCCCCTCCAATTTTATTTTGTAGGCTTACTGGGTATCCCAGGTGGGAAGTATCAATACCCATGAGATAAGTGGACCTCAAGAACTTGTAACCTGATTATGTAAGTATTGTGTGCATATATGATATACCATGGACTTTCAGCAGAATATATATATATCTTATGCCTTAACTTGTTGTCTCCCTGGTAGATAGGTGTGCCCCGCACCTGCAGTGGGATTGTTTATGCAACCGTATCTGGGCTCCTCCTCTGGCCCCGGGGATGAGCACATTGATCTCAGCGTCCTATTACTAGTGAATGTTGGATGAGATGTATTGTATGTGTAGCACTAACCCCCGAAGGAGCTGCTGGTATTTAATTGGGCCTGTACTCTGCTCTCAGTCCCATTGACACAGCTGTGGTGCAATGTTAGTGTGAAGCTAATAGTGAAGGATAACCCCACAATGTGCAGTATAACAATAATATACCTTTGTTGTTACCTGGGTATCCGATGTTCCACCTGCTGGACATAAGAAGAACAGCACTCCACACCAATGGTACTTAACCAGGAGCGTATTTTTACTGGAACTGATATAAAATGTTAATTACAGTATTTGCACTGTCACACAAACGTAATGCAACAGTCCAATAGGTATTCACGACAATCTGTACACACAAGGTTGTCTTAACTGACCCCTGGAAATGCGTCTCTAAGTGGGACTAATGCTCAGAGCACAAACAGCTTAACTCTGGGTACCTTCTCACTTCCAGCACGCTCTGGTAACCACAAGAAGACAATGTTATTCAATAAAGCACAACACAATTCCTAGGGAGCTCCCCCTACTTTTAAAATGCAGTCCCTCTTATCATGAATAGGATGCAAAGCCTTGCAATGAGAGATGAAGTTTTTAGTATTCTGTCTTCTGCTAGCTATCTGTGTGGTACCAATTGTAATCCAACAGTTGAACAAACCAAGATTAAATGAAAGTGGATGTTAGAACTATTCTTGTAGTGCAGTACACCTGCAACTGCCTCCGATGCAGTTTGGCTTTTAGTAACACAGTGCCAGTAGAGCAGTGAAGGATAGGCTTGAGGCCTGTTCAAACTCAGTTCATTTGAATAAGATCTCCTCTGTGGGACTATAGGTCCCAGCAATGCTGTGTCTATAGTCTAAGTGTGAAAAGGTGCGGTACAAACATTCTGGGCGTCAGCCCTCTCCCCTATCTAGGTCCAGACAGATGGATGCCTCCACTCCACAGTATCTCAGTTCGTTCGCTGCGGCCACGCCGTCACGATCTTCTGTTTCACAGACGACTGGGAGTCCTCAGTTACCTCCTTCAAGGGTCTCTGGAACGATCACAATGCTGCACTAGCACGCTGTGATGTAAAGCAGGATCGCTTGCTGCTGTTCCGCTCCGCACAAGGTAGGCCGCAACTCTGTGGGACACACACACCCACAGAGCCCTGCTGGCAGGCCATGCGTCCCAGTAACAAGAGAAAGAAAATGGCTGTGCGGGGCCTTTTATAATCTACCCAGCATGCAGTTCAGTCTCTTGGTGCTCATGGGAGGTCACTAGGCATTGTGGGTAGGTCAATTCTTTGTAAAATGTAAACAAACAGTCACTTCCTGTAACATCTCTCCAATGTTCTTGAAACAGAATATAAAATAAAGTCCATTTCACATTTTGGCCAATAGATGGTGCCAAATACCAAAGAATGCATTGTCCATACTTCTATCACTACATTAGAAAGACAGGCAAAAATTGTCAGCGCTACACACTCCCCCTGCTTTGAGTCTTTGGTCCCCAAAGATATTTAGAATCTTATTCCTTTACATTAGAAAGACAGGCAAAAATGGTCAGCGCTACATATGTATTATATACCTGTCCTGTATGTACAGTAATTATGTACTCATAGAATGTATTTTCCAATTTAAATAGATGTCTTAATGGCTCCTGAAGAAGCGACTAGGTCACCAAACACGTAGAGCTGTGGAATATTCATGATGAAAAAGTGGAACCCCAGCACCTGGAGAAACTTGAACACTTGGTGTATATCATTCTATGCACATAGCCTCCATGTGTGCGGTATACACCTCTAAAGGGGTTACACATTTCTTGTGATACATAGTACTCAGTAGGGCCGCTGTTAAAAATCATGTCAACCCCACCTTTACTCGCCCCCCGGGGGTGCAGTTGAGCAGCGGCACTGACTTTCTCTGCCTACGCCCCAAAAATGAAAAAAAAAATAGTCCCTCCTCTGCTCCCACCTCCTGGACCCCTCTGTTGATCTGATGGGACCCAGGGAAATGTAATTGAATCCCTGGTAAGCAAGTAGGAGTGGGGGGGGAGGTCCAGTAAACTAGTAAGATACATTAATTTAGGCAAACATTAACAATAAAGCTGCCCTGGATCCCCTATTTAGCTGATGAGGCCTGGGCCTAGTACAACATGACCAGTTATACTGCCTTATCAGCAGCCCTGGCGATCTGTACCGTTCACTGTGTTCATTCAGGATGGTGAGTCCCCCTGCTCACAAAATAACCCACCTGTGTGCCTTCAGCAGCTGCTGGTGAGAGAGGAGAGGGGTGGAGGGAAAACTGCAGCACTGCGGGGGAAAAGGGCACACAGGGGTCCTAGACGGCAGGGGGAAGGGGGCAAAGATACTAGAATTTATCCCCCTGCAGTGCAGCCAGAGGAAAAGAAAAGTAGAAGCTAGCAGCACTGCACAAGAGTCAGGAAGAGGCAAGAAGTGTGAGCAATAAGGCAGTACTGCAGGCCCTCCAGGTGCCAGGGCCCCCCTTTTGAACTGATGAGGCCTGGGCCCAGTACAGGAGGGCTGGCTGTACTGCCTTATCAGTGGCCCTGGTACTCAGTAGTGTACTGGCAACAATAAAAATAAATGGAATCATCTCTACGCTGATGACACCCAAATCTATCTCTCCACCCCCCAGCCCTCTCCATCTGTCTCCTCACGCATTACCAACTTACTAGCAGACATATCAGCCTGGATGTCACATCACTTTCTCAAACTCAACCTATCCAAAACCGAGCTCATGATATTTCCTCCCTCAGGTGCCACTTCCCCTGATTTCCCTGTCAAGATCAACGGCTCAACTTTCAACCCATCTCCCCACGCCAAGGTCCTAGGTGTAATCCTGGACTCTGAACTAACCTTTCGACCCCACATTCTATCACTATCCAAAGCTTGCCGCCTCAACCTCCGCAACATCTCCAAGATACGTCCCTTCCTAACCAATGACACCACAAAGCTTCTAATCCACTCCCTGGTCATCTCTCGCCTCGACTACTGCAACTCCCTCCTCATTGGTTTACCTCTAAATAGGCTATCCCCACTTCAGTCCATCATGAACGCTGCTGCCAGGCTCATCCACCACACAAACCGCTCAGCGTCTGCCACATCCCTCTGCCAATCTCTCCATTGGCTGCCACTCGGTCACCGAATTAAATTCAAGATACTAACTATAACTTACAAAGCCATCCACAACCTGGCCCCCAGCTACATCTCTAACCTAGTCACAAAATACCAACCTAATCGTTCTCTTTGCTCCTCCCAAGACCTCCTGCTCTCAAACTCCCTTGTCACCTCATCCCATACTCGCCTTCAGGACTTCTCCAGAGCCTCCCCCAACCTCTGGAATGCTCTACCCCAATCCGTCCGATTTTCTCCTACTTTATCCACTTTCAGACGATCCCTGAAAACTCATCTCTTCAGAGAAGCCTATCTGGCCCCCACCTAACAACTGTACATTTATCTTCTCAATCAGCACATCACCCATAGTTATTACCTCTTGTATCTCTTGACCTTCCCTCTTAGATTGTAAGCTCTAAGGAGCAGGGCCCTCTGATTCCTACTGTATCAAATTGTATTGTATTTGTACTGTTTACCCTCAAGTTGTAAAGCGCTACGTAAACTGTTGGCGCTATATAAATACTGTATAATAATAATAATAATAATACTTTATGTGTATGTACCTTCAAAGTCCATAATTTCTGAGTTTACAATATAATACAATATATGGAAGATGAGGAACACAGGTCGCAGGGAATACCGGAGGTGCAATGAAGGGAGGGAACCAGAACTGGAATCAAAAACAAGAGGAGCAGATATCAGGGAGCAGGGTGCACGGCATGAGTAAGAGAAAGATCGGGAGCATGACAAATGGCAGCAGCATCCGACTTAGCACAGAAAAGCAAAGCAAAACGCTAACCCAAGGTTTTACTAGCAGAGGAGAGACTTAAAGTAGAACTAAAGGCAAAACTTTTTTTTTCACTTTGAATGGAGTAAAGGATGGTTATAACCTCTGTCAGCTTTTTTTTGGCTATCTGTGTCCCATTTCAGAGATTTTCCTTCACTTCCTGTCCCATAGCCAAACAGGAAGTGAGAGGAAATACCTGCAAATTAAGGTAATCCCTTGGGGGATTGCCCCCATTGGAAGATTTCCCCTCTATTACTTTTCTGGGGACAACTTAAAATTTGGGATTTTCTTTACTTTCACTTTCAACGATAATGGTAAACAGGGAAAATAGAGAGGGTGAAACTCCTTAATGAGGGCACAGAAAGCAATAACAACTGCCAGGGGTGCTAATACCTCTTCACTCTGTCCAAAACTAAAAAAAAAAAATGTTTGCCTTTTGTTATACTTTAAATACCCTCCCAGTAGCCAGCATCAGGTGGAGAATGGTTACTAGAACCTGCTTGCTGTTGGTAGACACCTGCTGCTGGACACTGGAACTACAACTTTCCACTCTGGGAGGCACAGTGGCACCAGCAGGTGACCCAGGTCATGGCAGAAAGAAAGCAGTGTGTGCCTCAACTGGGGAGAATTATTTTTATATTCTGTGGTATCATCCGAATACGGAAAGAAGAGAAAATCTCTGACAGGAATGCAGAGAGTAATAAAAACTTGATAAAGGTTCGAACCATTCCTTCCTTTATCGAAAACTGAAAAAATTGTTTTAGTTGACGTTCTGCTTCAGTTTTTTTTCACCCACGGCAAAGTATTCAGGTAATTAGGAAAGATCCATGCGTGGATTCCTCTTGGGAATAGAGGTGGACTAGGGGCCAGGATTTCTTTGCTTATGAGTGGAAGGGGGTTGCCACGATTTTGATAAAACCCATGTGATACAGACCTGAGATCATATTAACTCTGGTCACAGATACGTTTCTAACGACATGGGGGCTTAAAACCTAATTAGATCTTTTAGCAAACAACTTTTATCATTTTCAAGCGATTTTCAACTTAATTTGCCAGGGGAGAAAAAAAAAATAGTGACGAGCTTCTTTTTTTGTAGATCTCCCCTTAATTACTTTGTCTGTGTCTCTCTGATGTCCCCCGTAGCTCAGTCATTTCAGGTACCCAAGCATCAGAATCAAACACTTCCACTGGAGAATTCCCAATGGGCCGTGCTGTAAAGAATAGCCTTTCAACAGCACAGATGCATTAGTGGAAATGACGGATGTTCCTCCGTGGGCTCAGACAGAGGATTCCCTGGAGTGTGAATTATTAGGTGTCTTTAAGGACACGATGAGCCACTGAGTACGAAGAAGACACACGCCATGGGATTCACTCTTCATCGCTCTACGTTTATGCAAAACAAATGGCAAGATGGATTGCTTGGAAGGAGCGAATGACGCTCGGCTGAAGCCATGTTGCTCCATGAAAAGGCTGGATTGCTGAAATTAAAAGGCCCCGGGTCATTTCACAGCTAATTACCTATTAAGCATTAAAGAGAATGCTTGAGAGAGCATTTGGGGAAAAATAAATCGTACCGAGCAACCAGCCTTACATGACCCTATTAAAAGGACGTTTGGCTGGACGGTCATTACTTTGTGTGGCAATTAGGGCATTAGGGTAAAATAAAAATTGTGCTTGGGCTATCCCGGACCCTAAGAGAGTGCTTTTGGTGCAGCTGGGGCGAATGGGGGAATACTATGCACCAATGCACTACTACAAGAAGACCGTGGCCCATGGGCCAAATCTGAGAGTCTATCTGGCCTTCTGATATAAGAGCGGACTTTGGTGGGGACTCTTACTGATGTAAGGGGAATTCTGAAGTACAGTAGGGTGGACTTTGATGCGAACTCTGATGTAAGAGGAGACCCTGGTGGGGACTCACATGTAAGTGGGGACTGACGTAAGGGGAATTCTGATGTACAGTAGGGTGGACTATGATGGGAACTTGTCAGGGCTGGGCTCCTGCTATTTTCGAGCAGCTCTTTTCTTTCAGTGCACAGAGGCTGCTCAGCTGTCGGTTAATTACCAGCCACTCGTTGCTTCCACAGTGACTCACCTTGTTACCATTACCTGCCTCATTAGTCCAGCCTACAGCCAGCCCCTTTTGGCTATTTAAACAGCTTTGCTAATTTCCTTCGTGCCCTAGAGTGATCTATAATCTCCAGTGTGTTCCTGTGTATATGTAAAAAGAGTGTGTATGACTTGGCCTGGCTGACTTCTCTTCAGATACCTGTTCCTGTTTTTGCTCTTTACTACGCTGATTTCTGGCTTCCTGACCCCGGCTCACCTGATTACTCACTCTGGCATCCAGACCCTGGCTTCTGTTTTTGACTACGTTCCTGAACTGTATTATTTTATGCTATTTTATTAAAGGTGTGATTTTAACTGCATTTTCTGTCTCCGCCTGGTTATGGTTCCTGACAGAACTCTGTATGTAAGGGGAACTCTGATGTAAGGTGGACTTTGATGGAGGATCTGATGTAAAGGGAGACTCTGATGGGATCAAGTTTATTTGGCCTTTCTTTCCTTTGTTTTACTGAAGTTTATTTTTCTTTGGTTCTAAATCAAATTATGCTGCCTAAAAAGAAAAATTCAAAGTGAAACACATTCATTTAAATTTGATTTAAATTTGAGTTAATAAAATTGTTTATTTTTTTCGGCCCATGAAGCAAACAGAATATTGGCATGCATTAAAAAGGGGATCAACTCTAGAGATAAAACGATAATTCTCCCGCTCTACAAGACTCTGGTCCAGCCGCACCTGGAGTATGCTGTCCAGGTCTGGGCACCAGTCCTCAGGAAGGATGTACTGGAAATGGAGCAAGTACAAAGAAGGGCAACAAAGCTAATAAAGGGTCTGGAGGATGTTAGTTATGAGGAAAGGTTGTGAGCACTGAACTTATCCTCTCTGGAGAAGAGACGCTTGAGAGGGGATATGATTTCAATTTACAAATACCGTACTGGTGACCACAATAGGGATAAAACTTTTTCACGGAAGGGAGTTTAACAAAACACTTGGCCACTCATTAAAATTAGAAGAAAAGAGGTTTGCCCTAAAACTACATAGAGGGTTCTTTACTGTAAGAGTGGCAAGGATGTGGAATTCCCTTCCACAGGCGGTGGTATCGGCAGGGAGCATCGATAGTTTAAAAAAAAACATTAGATAAGCACGACTAAACGACTGAAATATAATCACACACATAGGTTGGACTTGATGGACTTGTATCTTTTTTCAACCTCATCTACTATGGAACTATGTAAATATGTAAAATATATGATGTGGTCCTCTTACTGAAAAGTTTGGAGACCTGTGCACCAGTATAATTGTTTCCGTGCCTGCTAATTGCTAAAGCGATAGAATACATGGCTCTCTGTGGGGTTAGACATTCACTTAAATTATCGGAGGGGTAGGTTTTGCTACTCATATAGTGTGATGGTCAGGAGGCCACCCCTTTGGCCATATTGTAGTCGCTTTGGGCTGTGGACATGGGTCAGCATGGGCACTCTAACCGGTCTGCAGCTACACAGCCCCATACACAACAAACTCTGATGCCCATTTTTTCTGTTCTAAATACATCAACCTCAGGGACAACATGTTCACTTGCTGTCTAATATAACCCAATGACTTTTCAGATGCAACAAGATAATGATTGTTATTTATCTAACCGGTCAGTGGTCGTAAAGATATGGCTGGCATATAAAACATGATTTTTAAAACATTTTTATAAAAATGTATTTTTATATATTAAATAAAAGATATATTTTAATAAAAATTATATAATATATTATTATTATTATTATTATTATTATTATATATGTTTATATATATATATATATAATAATTATATATTAGTAATATATATATATTTTTAAAGTCCAAATGGGAGAGGGGCGTTCACGAGTCTTGAGAGGTGAACGTACAGTGAAGATTTAATTTCGAGGCACAAGCTTGTCTTCCACAGGTCCTGAGGAAGACGAGCTTGTGCCTTGTTAAAAAGTCAAAATTAAATCCTCACTGTGCGTTCACCTCTCAAGACCCATGAGTGCCGCTCTCTGTTTTATATATATATATACAGTATCTCATAAAAGTGAGTACACCCCTCACATCTTTGTAAATATTTTCTTCTATCTTTTCATGTGACATTACTGAAGAAATGACACTTTGCTACAATGTAAAGTAGTGAGTGTACAGCTTGTATAACAGTGTAAATTTGCTGTCCCCTCAAAATAACTCAACACACAGCCATTAATGTCTAAACCGCTGGCAACAAAAGTGAGTACACCCCTAAGTGAAAATGTCCAAATTGGGCCCAATTAGCCATTTTCCCTCCCCAGGGGCATGTGACTCATTAGTGTTACAAGGTCTCAGGTGTGAATGGGGAGCAGGTCTGTTAAATTTGGTGTTATCGCTCTTAATCTCTCATACTGGTCACTGGAAGTTCAACATGGCAAAGAACTCTCTGAGGATCTAAAAAAAAAGAATTGTTGCTCTACATAAAGATGGCCTAGGCTATAAGAAGATTGCCAAGACCCTGAAACTGAGCTGCAGCACGGTGGCCAAGACCATACAGCGGTTTAACAGGACAGGTTCCACTCAAAACAGGCCTCGCCATGGTCGACCGAAAAAGTTGAGTGCACGTGCTCAGCATCATATCCAGAGGTTGTCTTTGGGAAATAGAGGTATGAGTGCTGCCAGCATTGCTGCAGAGGTTGAAGGGGTGGGGGGGTCAGCCTGTCAGTGCTCAGACCATACGCCGCACACTGCATCAAATTAGTCTGCATGGCTGTCATCCCAGAAGGAAGCCTCTTCTAAAGATGATGCTAAAGAAAGCCTGCAAACAGTTTGCTGAAGACAAGCAGACTAAGGACATGGATTACTGGAACCATGTCCTGTGGTCTGATGAGACCAAGATAAACTTATTTGGTTCAGATGGTGACAAGCGTGTGTGGCGGCAACCAGGTGAGGAGTAAAAAGACAAGTGTGTCTTGTCTACAGTCAAGCATGGTGGTGGGAAAGTCATGGTCTGGGGCTGCATGAGTGCTGCCAGCACTGGGAGCTACAGTTCATTGAGGGAACCATGAATGCCAACATGTACTGTAACATACTGAAGCAGAGCATGATCCCCTCCCTACAGAGACTGGACCGCAGGGCAGTATTCCAAAATGATAACGACCCCAAACACACCTCCAAGATGACCACTGCCTTGCTAAAGAAGCTGAGAGTAAAAGTGATGGACTGGCCAAGCATGTCTCCAGACCTAAACCCTATTGAGCATCTGTGGGGCATCCTCAAATGCAAGGTGGAGGAGCACAAGGTCTCTAACATCCGCCAGCTCCGTAATGTTGCCATGGAGGAGTGGAAGAGGACTCCAGTGGCAATCTGTGAAGCTCTGGTGAACTCCATGCCCAAGAGGCAGTGCTGGAAAATAATGGTGGCCACACAAAATATTGACACTTTGGGCCGAATTTTGACATTTTCACTTAGGGGTGTACTCACTTTTGTTGCCAGCGGTTTAGACATTAATGGCTGTGTGTTGAGTTATTTTGAGGGGACAGCAAATTTACACTGTTATACAAGCTGTACACTCACTACTTTATATTTTTGCAAAGTGTCATTTCTTCAGTGTTGTCACTTAATTTATCCGGATAGACTCAAGATGGAGTCTCTCCATACCATAATCCAGGTTATTCAACCAGGAGACAGGAAGATTTCAGTGGACTTGCAATATGCCTACCAGCATGTCCCGATCCTTCAGTCATACCAGCAGTTCCTCAGATTTGCGTTGAGGGACAGGGATTACCAGAGCCTGCTGGAGCCTACACAGAATATGGTCTACTTAGGGGCCCAATTAAATACTTTGCCACCTCAAACTCCCCAAAATCAAGGAGAAGTTCCAACAGCATTGGCTGCACCAGTGATGTCAGTATCCCAGTGCATGAGTCCTCTCGGGACAATGGCTTCATGTATTCGGATGATCCCCTTGGCTCACTGGAAACTGAGATCTTTCCAACAAGGCTTCCTGATGCAGTGGAAGCGTTCGTCTAGCCCAGCCAATCGGGATCACCAGCCGGAGGCACCAGAGTCTCTTGGGTAGACTAAACAAATGCTAAACGGCATAGTCCATTAGGGCCGCAGCCTTGAATCATTGTTACCACAGGTGCCAGCGCAGCAGGGTGGGGCGCCACCTGCGAACAGCTCAAGATCCAGAGCAGAGGGGAATTTCCCACTCAGGGCCTAGTGCTCCATCTGGACAACATGGCAACAGTGTCCTATATACAGTGACAAGGCGGGATGCACAGCTATAACCTCTTGAGAGAGGTGGAACCAATCATGACATTGGCACAACAATATCTCCCAGATTTGAGGGCCATATATCTTCCAGTCTGTCAGAACTTGGAAGCAGATTGCCTATCCAGACAATTCATGGACCCCAACAAATGGTCCCTTCACCTCAAAGTGTTCAAACAGATCATCCTCTAGTGGGGGTGTCCGCAAGATGGATATTTTTGCCTCATCAACCATCTGCAAGGTGAGCCGATTCCTCTCACGCTACCCTCATCCATTAGCGGAGGGGATGGAATGCCTTCACTCATCCTTAGGTTGGGCAACTGGCCTATGCCATCCCTCCAATTTCTTTAATACTGAAATTCCTGAGGAGATTGTCGACAGAGAATTTGACAGTCATCACAGTATTTCCTTACTGGCCTCACAGACCATGGGTCTCTCTGGCAATGGATCTCAGCGTGTGCACACTGATTACTCATCTCCTGTCTGAAGGAGATACCCTACATCCGCAACCATTACGACTGGCCTTAGCCACCTGGAGTTTGGAAGGCAGGGGTTACAAGAGTTAGGATGCTCTCCAGAGGGTATTAGAACTTTACAGAGTTCCAGAAAGGGGTCAACCAATGCCATCTACTCCAGAATATGTTATAGGTTCACAAGCTTTGCAGTTGGACATCAGTTTGACCCTAGTTACCCAAATGTATCTCAAATCCTGTCTTACCTGCAACCCAGATTGGATTTGGGGCTCAGTTCGCTTAAGGTGCAAATTTCTGCCATCTCGGCTTTTACCCAAATGAAATAGGCAGCAAACCTGCTGGTGGAGCATTTCATGAGAGCGGTACTTAGACTACGCCCTCCCAAGAGAAATAGGTTCCCTCAATGGGACCTGGCAGTAGACCTCAATTTTCAAGCAAACCCTCTCGTACTCTGACTGAAGACTATTCATTATGGGATATCACCTTAAAAACAGCTTTCCTATTAGCCATAGCTTCAGGGGGAAGGGTGTTGGAACTCCAAGAATTGGGGGCAGCAGAACCTTATTCCATGTTCTTCCCAGACAGGGTTTTGCTGAGACCATTGGATCATTTTGTCCCAAAAGTGGCATTAATATTTAATCTCTACACTGAATGGGTGCTTCCAGCCTTCCCAGAGGAATCAGATGCTGATCTGCACAAATTGGACATTTCAAAAGTCCTCAAAGCCTATCTTCAGGCTACTTTTATGCCACGTACACACAGTCGGACTTTTCAACCGGACTGGTCCGATGGACGCCGACGGACCAAATCCGGCAGACAATCCGATCATGTGTGGGCTTCACCGGACCTTCAGCGGACTTTTCCAGTCGCAAATCGGACGAACTTTAGATTTGGAACATGCTTCAAATCTTTACGTCGTAACTCCGCCAGACCCAGAAATCCGCTCGTCTGTATGCTAGTCCGACGGACAAAAACCCACGGTAGGGCAGCTATTGGCTACTGGCTATCAACTTCCTTATTTTAGTCCGGTCATACGTCATCACGTACGATTCCGTCGGACTTTGGTGTGATCGTGTGTAGGCAAGTCCGGTCATTAGAAAGTTCGTAGAAAGTCCGCCCAAAGTCCGTCAAAAGTCTGTAGAAAGTCTGTTGGACGGGCTGTCGGACTTTTGTAGCTGAAAAGTCCGACCGTGTGTACGCGGCATTAGATTCAGACGTTCTGACAGACTTTTTCATCATCATGAAAATTTAAAGGGAAAGAGGCCTCGGCCAGAACCATCTCAGCCTGGATAGTAAAAACTATTCACCGGGCATATAGAGCGGCGGATCCTCCAGAGGTGGTGAGAGCTCACTCAACCAGGGCGATGTCTTCTTCTTGGGCGGCACGGGCAGGATTGTCTCTGGAGACAGTCTGCAAAGAGGCTAGCTGGCCATCACATCATACGTTCCTAAAACACTACAGGATGGATCCAGCAGCTCTTACTACAGAAGAGTTTGGGAGGAAAACCATCCAAGCTTTTATGTCAATTTTCAAATAAAGACTAAGTTTGTAGCATTAAACCCTCCCTCTCAAAAGCTAATTATGTATCATATGTATGCTGCCATGTTTGGCATCAGGAAAATGGAAAATTGTATCAAATACTTACTCTAATTTTCCTTTCCTGACACCAATACATGGCAGCATGCTAACCCTCCCTCTGATCTTTGTGCTTTATACGTAGAGTGGGGGTGGTAGCTCTCAGTCAGACTTTTATAGAGCTAAACAGGTCCTGTTGGTGGAAATAGGGGCAGAGCTATATCATATGTATGCTGCCATGTATTGGCGCCAGGAAAGGAAAATTACGCCAAGTATTTGATACAATTTTCCATTTTTTTTTTTTTTTTTAATTGGGAGCTGTCTGTTTCCCCAAAGGAGGAATTTTCTTTACCACCCAGCATGGCGAGCAGGACAAGCAGAAATTTTAACACCGACAAAAACAGCAATGTAAACCTCACTGAGCTTTTTACCCTTCTCAACTCAGGAAAAATAAAATGGCTGGAGTACTACTTTAAATTAATAGATAATACTAAGAACTGGAAATAAAGCAGCTTGACACTGATGGTGATGACACTCCAATTTTGTTTCTTTGTTTTGTTTTTTTGTTTGTTTGTTTTTTTTTTAATGCAATTCTTTTAAAATGTTGCTTTTGAAGGGAAAAAAAAGAGATATCTTGTCTCCAACAAACACGCTAATTATTAATAATATATTGCCATTATTTGTTAAGTGTCTAATTTACAAATCATCAGTTACATTTTAATAATAAAAATATGTTTCATTTGTAGACAACAGTAAACTAATTAAAAGCAAATGCATTATTAATTGAAAACTAAGACACGCTGGCTATGAGACGTCCTCCAGAAGATATAAAAGAAGAGGAAGTTATAAAGTGCCGAATTTTCAGCTGAAATGTATAAAGACCCTAAATCAACCAAGGCTTTATATACGGGGCTCGCTTTTAGACCTGTTTTAAAAAATGTAATATATTGAAATGTATTAAAATTCAATCTTATTCTGGGGATTTCGAAGGAGTAAAACACGGAGAAATGGTGGGATTTAGGCTGGTGGTGGACTTGCATGCTAAGAACTTGTGTAACTGGCTTTACGTGGGTAGTTTTTTGATACATGACTTAATATGTCCTTTTTTTTAAGGGCTTCAGTATTAAAGTAGAACTAAAGGCAAAACTTTTTTTTTCTTTCCGTTTTGGATAGACAGGGATTAGAACCCCTGTCAGGTTTTTATTGCTGTCTGTGTCCCCGTTAGGGAGAGTCACCCACACAATTTGTTTTGCTTACTGTTATAAAGTGGACGAAAATTCCATATTTTTGGGTTGACATAACAGGAATTTTCCAATGGGGACACTCGATCTGGTGACAACCAAGGATTCCTTCACTTATGGGGGATTTCTTCTCATTTCCTGTTTTGGCTAAGGGACAGGAAGTCAAGAGGCAGAGCCTCACCTGCCATAAACATAAAAAAAAATAACAAAACGATTGAGCTTCGAGGGTCATAGCTCAGTGACCTTGGGGGTGGGTAGCTGAAGCCCTACCCCACCCCATATCTCCTACCACCTATGGTTCCGGAGATATGGGGCTTCTTGTGCAGCCTGTCAGAAGCTACATACAGAGCGGCCAGTTTAAATACAAGCTGGCACACTCTGTTTGCCAGGGGTGGCCCGTCCATTAAGGGCGCACGGGCACCGCCCTCTCTATCCACGCCACCCCCTCTATGGTTAATGGATAGATTAATGCATAACATGAATCTATCCCCGGCCGCCGCGGCCACCCCCTATTCAAGCGTCTGGCCCCTTTAGGAGGCCTGAATTACAGCGGCGGGGGTGTTTTTTTGAAGCACCTGATTAGAGCTATAGGCTCTAATAGGCTTCAAAATAGGGTGGACTCAGAGTGCAGAGCATTGCGCTCGGAGCCCACCCAGTTGCCCACACAGTTGTGTTAGAAAAGCAAATGAATATAACACTGAATTGCCTCTGATAATCTGCTGCCTGCTGAAAAGGTACTGTTTTAATCAAGCTAAATCATATATTATTAGGCTATATGTTAGAACATAATAATTTATTATTTATTTATTTACTGTGAAATTACTGGTTGGAAGTTATAACTTCAAACTTCAGTAATTTGTCCATTAAGCCACCTGTTTGAGTACAGTTTTTTGAAAATATAGTAAATTACCTTAAAAACAATATATAATAATTATTTGTATCTTACCTACTTAAGGTAATTAACCCCTTGCCACCCAGGCCAATTCTGAAACTTCTCTCCTACGTGTAAAAATCATAATTGTTTTGCTAGAAAATGACTCAGAACCCCCAAACATTATATATATTGTTTTAGCAGACACGCATTCATGCATTCTACAGTGTAGTTGAGCATCATGGGAAATGTAGTTCCAAAACATCTGGGGTGCCAAGGTTCATCATCACTGCCCTAGGGAATAAAATGGTGATCATTGCAACTTTTTACGTCACGTGGTATTTGCGCAGCAACTTTTCAAACGCGTTTTTTATTTTGTGGAATCATGAAAATATATATATATATATATTAAAAAAAATAAAAAAATACTAAAGTAAGCCAGATTTTTTAATTTTTTTATATATACTATGAAAGATGATGTTATGCCAAGTAAATAGATACCTAACATGTCACCCTTTAAAATTTCGCACACTCGTGGTATAGCACCAAACTTTGCTACTTAAAAATCTCCATAGGCGGCACTTTAAAAACTTTTTATAGGTTACATGTTTAGAGTTGCAGAGGAGGTCTAGTGCAAGAATTATTGCTCTCGCTCTAATGCCCCGTACACACAATCGGACATTGATCGGACATTCCGACAACAAAATCCATGGATTTTTTCCGACAGATGTTGGCTCAAACTTGTCTTGCATACACACGGTCACAGAAAGTTGTCGGAAAATCCAATCGTTCTAAACGCGGTGACGTAAAACACGTACGTCGGGACTATAAACGGGGCAGTAGCCAATAGCTTTCGTCTCTTAATTTATTCTGAGCATGCGTGGCACTTTGTGCGTCGGATTTGTGTACACACGATCGGAATTTCCGACAACGGATTTTGTTGTCGGAGAATTTTATAGCAAGCTCTCAAACTTTGGATGTTGGAAATTCTGATGGAAAATGTGTGATGGAGCCCACACACGGTCGGAATTTCCGACAACAAGGTCCTATCACACATTTTCCGTCGGAAAATCCGACCGTGTGTACAGGGCATAAGGATCGCAGTCTATGTAACCTGTGTGTATCTGGCTCTGATACTAGCCAGTGCCTTGGCAGCCACTCACCTCACCGCACGTCCCTGCCATCAGGCCCTTAGAGGTCGGGGAGACCTCTACACCTGCAAAAGAGGACGTTCTACCTAAAATTTCTCCATTCCAGCACTGCAGCCTCTATCACACACTTCCAGGAGTGTCTGATGCCTTGGTCCTCCACTGCAGGCTGTGGCACCATCTGCCTACCTCTACATCACTACTTAGTCCTGTAGTGGTCTATGGGCAGAGGGTGGGGGACAGAGCCATCCAAAACTCACAGAAATGCTGAAAAGTTTGGCCGACGCTGCAGCACTGGAGTGGAGCGATGGTAGAGGACATGGTCCACTGGAGAGGTGAGCCCTTCTATTGATGGAAGAACAAGAGAACATACAATAAAAACAATATTCACATTTTTCCAGGTGTGTTGTTTGATCCCCATTTAATTTTGTCGATAAAGGGTTTCCTGTTCTCTGAAAAACATTTTTCAATGTATTTATTGTTTTTAATAACCAGATATACATGGGGGCAAGTGGTTGGAAACAAGGCCTCTAGGAGAGGTTGACTGTGGTATGGCTCAACCTAGGCTTAAATAAAACAGAGAGTAGATGATTTCCTGCACCATCCCCACGTGTTCTACCCTTTAATGACTAATAGCCACAGACCATGTGATCTTGGCTGCCTAGGCCGGGAGCTGGGAAACAGCTGATTGAGTGGAATTACAGAACATTACCCCCGTAATGCAATTTCATAAAGATGCCATTTAGTATGACATGCACCACATCCCAAATATAAATATCAAAAGTATATATATATCCTTAGTTTTGAAGGTCTACTGAAGAAACATCACACGACGAAACGCGTTGGTGCCAGTGGGATTTCCACTTTCATTTCTTGCAGACACAGAACCTCTTTCTATTAAGGATTACTGTATTTATCTTTATTATGTATAAGAATACAATGCAATGTTATGTAACGGATCTGGCCTGTTAGGATTTCAACACAGGATATATTTGATTTGAGATCCAATATAGGGGAACAGCAAATATACTGTATATCGTGCTATGTGTTTTTATATTATTTTGATATTTTGTATTCAATGAAATGTTATGCTTTTTAACAGTGGTGATTAACCAATTCCTGGCCGCACACTGTAGCTTTACTTCTACATTGCAGGCCGGCTGTGCAAGATCACGTATATATATATATATATATATATATATATATATATATATATATGTGATTCTGCTCTTCCGGGTAAGGGGCGCATGCCGGCTGTGCTGTGATTAGTCACAGCACAAGCCGATCAGCGGGTCCCGGCCAATGGATGACCACCGGGACCTGCTGATCGGTGAAGAGGAAGACAGGACAGAGCTCTGTCAAGGAAAACAATGCAGAGCTCTGTCCTGTTAGCGGGGATGTGCCAGTTTTTGCTTCCCTGCAAAGCACATTCCTTAGTAAAAGCAGTACACACAAAAACACATGTCAGGCACACATTTAACCCTTTGATCGCCCCTGATGTTGAACCCCTTCCCAGCCAGTGTCATTAGTACAGTGACAGTGCATATTTTTAGCACTGATCACTGTATTAGTGTCACTGGTTCGCACAAAGTGTCAGTTAGTGTCAGATTGGCCATCATACTATTGCAGTCCCGCTATAAGTCGCTGATCACCGCCATTACTACTATAAGAAAAAAGAAATAAAAATTTCAGTATATATACCATAGTTTGTAGACGCTATAACTTTCGTGTAAACCAATCAATATAAGCTTATTGGGATATTTTTTTACCAAAAATATGTAGCAGAATACACATTGGTCTAAATTTACGAAGACATTTTGTATTGGATATGTTTTATAGCATAAAGTAAAAAATATTGTTTTTTTCCCCAAAATTCTCGTTTTTTTGTTTATAGCACAAAAAAAAAACCCGGTGGTGATCAAATACCACGAAAAGAAAGCTCTGTTTGTGGGGAAAAAAATTATATAAGTTTCATTTATGTACAGCGTTGCATGTCCACGCCATTGTCAGTTAAAGTAACGCAGTGCCAAAAAGCAAAAAATGTCCTGGTCATGAAGGGGGGTAAATCTTCCGGAGGTCAAGTGGTTAAAACTTTAATACTGAGAGTTGGGCAGTAAAAAAAAAAAAAAAAAAATCACATTCTTTTCTTTTTCCTTTTGCGTTGATATTTTCCCATAACGCTTAATCTCTCTGTAACTTCTCCCGGTGTTTGTTTTACCAGCACCTCAGCGCTCTTCAAAAATAGACACACATTTAAGATAATTATGCCTGTTGCATTTTTAAAACTTTAATTTTCTTTTAATTTAAGTAAACGAGCAACATTTCAATAATGAACTTTAATTAGCTGCTTAAAAATGTTTTCGCTTAGTTGATAATCGATATTTGTTTTGTTTCATTGTCTTCCTGCAGCTGAGCACAGAGAACGGAGAATTCTGTTCTGTCTCGGCAACGATTGTACAGCACAAACTCGGCACAACATCATAGAAGGAACATTTCAAACCGTGTATGGTTGGGGAAAAAAAAATACCTTTATGGCTTAGCTGTTCCAGTTGTATAGTTAGGTTGAAAAAAGACATATGTCCAAAAAAGTTTGACTAATGGAGAAAAAGAAATTAATTTAAAAACCTGTGCAACGTTAACCCAAAAGCAGCTGCTGGATTACATTGGGTTCTTCTGTCCTCTGGAGAATGCCCCACCGTGGTAACTTGGAACTCTCACTAAAATAGAACCAATAAAAGAACATTCTCTACCGCAAATTACCAGGGAGACTGGAAACAGATTCTCTGGCCCAGATATCTATGAACTGTAGCAATCTAAAACAGGGGTCTTCACACTTTCTAAACAAAGGGCCAGTTTACTGTCCTGAAGACTTTGGGAAGTGCCAGACTGTGGCCATTGGGAGTACAAAAGGTTCCGACATCAGTGAGAAAAAATTAATGCCCCATAGTTTGTTTCAGACACCCATTATTGGTGTCATTGGGAGGAATTGTGCCCCATCGGTGATGTCATTGGGCCCCATCGTTGGTGTCAATATCTCTGGCAAAGGATCATGAACGGGGTGGCCAAGCGGTCATTAACCACTCTGGTGTCCCATATGGTGGTCACTCCATCTCTCTTCTGGGAGTTGTAAACAGTGTCTGTCAGTCTGCAGTCTCTGGATTAGCGAACTTTGGCTCAGCAGTCTCTGGATCAGCAGTCTCTGGATCAGCAGTTTCTGGATTATCAGTCTCTGGATCAGCAGTCTCTGGATCAGCAGTTTCTGGATCAGCAGTTTCTGGATTATCAGTCTCTGGAGCAGCAGTCCCTGGATCAGCAGTCTCTGGATCTGCAGTCTCTGGATCTGCAGTCTCTGGATCTGGATCAGCAGTCTCCACATCAGCAGCCCCCGGATCAGCAGTCTCCGGATCATCAGTCTCTAGATCAGCAGTTTCTAGCTCAGCAGTTTCTGGATCTTCAGTCTCTGGATCAGCAGTTTCTGGATGGATCAGCAGTTTCTAGCTCAGCAGTTTCTAGATCTTCAGTCTCTGGATCAGCAGTTTCTGGATGGATCAGCAGTTTCTGGATCAGCATGGTTTGGATCAGCAGTCTCTGGATCTGCAGTCTCTGGATCTGCAGTCTCTGGATCTTCAGTTTCTGGATCTTCAGTTTCTGAATCAGCAGTCTCTGGAACAGCAGTCTCTGGATCTTCAGTTTCTGAATCATCAGTCTCTGGAACAGCAGTCTCTGGAACAGCAGTCTCTGGATCTGCAGTCTCTGGATCTGCAGTCTCTGGGTCAGAAGTCTCTGGGTCAGAAGTCTCTGGGTCAAAAGTCTCTGGGTCAGCGGTCTTTGGATTAGCAGTCTCTGGATCAGCAGTCTCTGGATCAGCAGTCTCTGGATATGCAGTCTCCACATCAGCAGCCCCCGGATTAGCAGTCTCCGGATCATGTCTCTAGATCATCAGTTTCTAGATCAGCAGTTTCTGGATCTTCAGTCTCTGGATCAGCAGTTTCTGGATGGATCAGCAGTGTCTGGATCTGCAGTTTCTGGATCTTCAGTTTCTGGATCTTCAGTTTCTGAATCAGCAGTCTCTCTAACAGCAGTCTCTGGAACAGCAATCTCTGGAACAGCAGTCTCTGGATCTGCAGTCTCTGGGTCAGAAGTCTCTGGGTCAGAAGTCTCTGGGTCAAAAGTCTCTGGATCAGCGGTCTTTGGAATAGCAGTCTTTGGATAAGCGGTCTCTGGATCAGCACCACAGCCGCAACCAGCACTCTCACCCCCTCGCTTCCCTGCAGTCCCCCCCCCCAATCAATCACAGTCCAATCTATAAATTCCTTTTTAAAATGGTCAGCCCCTGTGTTACATAGTTACATAGTTACATAGTAGGTGAGGTTGAAAAAAGACACAAGTCCATCAAGTCCAACCTATGTGTGTGATTATGTGTCAGTATTACATTACATATCCCTGTATGTTGCGGTCATTCAGGTGATTATCTAATAGTTTCTTGAAGCTATCAATGCTCCCCGCTGAGACCACCGCCTGTGGAAGGGAATTCCACATCCTTGCCGCTCTTACAGTAAAGAACCCTCTACGTAGTTTAAGGTTAAACCTCTTTTCTTCTAGTTGTAATGAGTGGCCACGAGTCTTATTAAACTCTCTTCTGCGAAAAAGTTTTATCCCTATTGTGGGGTCACCAGTACAGTATTTGTAAATTGAAATCATATCCCCTCTCAAGCGTCTCTTCTCCAGAGAGAATAAGTTCAGTGCTCGCAACCTTTCCTCATAACTAAGATCCTCCAGACCCTTTATTAGCTTTGTTGCCCTTCTTTGTACTCGCTTCATTTCCAGTACATCCCTCCTGAGGACTGGTGCCCAGAACTGGACAGCATACTCCAGGTGCAAGGAGTCTTGTAGAGCGGGAGAATTATCGTTTTATCTCTGGAGTTGATCCCCCTTTTAATGCCAATATTCTGTTTGCTTTATGTTTTTGCTTTATTAGCAGCAGCTTGGCATTGCATTCCATTGCTGAGCCTATCATCTACTAGGACCCCCAGGTCCTTTTCCATCCTAGATTCCCCCAGAGGTTCTCCCCCCAGTCTATAGATTGCATTCATATCTTTGCCAACCAAATGCATTATTTTACATTTTTCTACATTGAACCTCATTTGCCATGTAGTCGCCCACCCCATTAATTTGTTCAGGTCTTTTTGCAAGATTTCCACATCCTGCGGAGAAGTTATTGCCCTGCTTAGCTTAGTATCGTCTGCAAATACAGAGATTGAACTGTTTATCCCATCCTCCAGGTCGTTTATGAACAAATTAAATAGGATTGGTCCCAGCACAGAACCCTGGGGAACCCCACTACCCACCCCTGACCATTCTGAGTACTCCCCGTTTATCACCACCCTCTGAACTCGCCCTTGTAGCCAGTTTTTAATCCATGTACTCACCCTATGGTCCATGCCAACGCACCTTATTTTGTACAGTAAACGTTTATGGGGAACTGTGTCAAATGCTTTTGCAAAATCCAGATACACCACGTCTACGGGCCTTCCTTTATCTAGATGGCAACTCACCTCCTCATAGAAGGTTAATAGATTGGTTTGGCAAGAACGATTCTTCATGAATCCATGCTGATTACTGCTAATGATATCATTCTTATTACTAAAATCTTGTATATAGTCCCTTATCATCCCCTCCAAGAGTTTACATACTATTGATGTTAGGCTAACTGGTCTGTAATTCCCAGGGATGTTTTTTGGGCCCTTTTTAAATATTGGTGCTACATTGGCTTTTCTCCAATCAGCTGGTACCATTCCAGTCAATAGACTGTCTGTAAAAATTAGGAACAACGGTCTGGCAATCACCTGACTGAGTTCCCTAAGTACCCTCGGATGCAAGCCATCTGGTCCCGGTGATTTATTAATGTTAAGTTTCTCAAGTCTAATTTTAATTCCGTCCTCTGTTAACCATGTAGGTGCTTCCTGTGTTGTGTTATGAGGATAAACACTGCAGTTTTGGTTACTGAAGCCCCCCGATTCACTCGTGAAGACCGAGGAGAAGAATAAATTCAATACCTTTGCCATCTCCCCATCCTTTGTAGCCAGATGTCCTTCCTCATTCTTTATGGGGCCAATATGGTCTGTCTTAGCCATCCTAATGTTGGGGACACTATTTTTTGTTAAGCATGTTAGGGAGGGGAGTGGCTCTGGAGAAGTCCTGGAGGCAAACATAGGAGGAGGTTCCATGGGACCTAGAGAGCAGGAGGTCTTGGGAGACCTTGGGAAGAGAACATTTTGGTTGGCATTTTGAGACTAGGTTACTGATGTAGCAGGGGGCCGAGTTATGGATGGCTTTGTAAGTTATTTTGAATTTAATTTGTTCACTGGAACTAAGGGGCCAAGCCCAACCCCTGAAAAACAACCCCCCACCATAATCCCCCCTCCACCAAATGATTTGGAGGGGTGGCCCAATACTTTTGGCAATATAGTGCAGATGAGTGAATTTGGGGTGGAGGAACTTGACTGGCCTGCACCTCAACCCGATAGAACACCTTTGGGATGAATTAGAGTGGAGACTGGGAGCCAGGCCTTCTGGTCCAACATCAGTGCCTGACCTCACAAAAGCTCTTCTGGAAGAATGTTCAAACATTCCCATAGACACACTCCTAAACCTTGTGGACGGCCTTCCCAGAAGAGTTGAAGCTGTTAGTGAGGGTGGGCCAACTCAATATTGAACCCTACGGACTAAGACTGGGATGCATATGAGTGTAAAGGCAGGCGTCCCAATACTTTTGGTATTTACCGTGTTTGTCTGTGTAAAAGTGAGTGAAGGTCATGCTTTAGGCTGGGAGCAATTAGTAAGCCTAAACCAAGTGTCGCGAAACTACAAGTCCCATGAGGCGTTGTAAGGCTGACAGTTACAAGCATGACCCCCACAGGGAGAGGCATGATGGGACTTGTAGTTTCACAACAGCTGGAGGGCCGCCAGTTTGAGACCTCTGGTAAATTAACTAAAACCCAAAAGCAGATCTAGCAAAATATCTCTATGCTCTATACCCGTAAATATGAAATTCTATATTTTTTTTCTCCTTTGTTTGGATAACAGAACCACTTTTAAATCACAGTTTGTTTTTTGGAGACTTGGCATAATCAACAAACAGTTTAGCATGTATAATGTAAAGCCGCTGATTTACAAGGTATAAGTTAAATGTATTACGGAGTTATGAGAATAGAAATATTTCAGCCTGTCCTATCTTAACTATGTCTATGCTGCTGCGCAGTTTTTACAATGCCTAATGTGTCATAAATTATTCACATTACGGTCATTTATGTAACCACTAAGGATCTTTTTTAATGAGAAAATACATTTTAAATAATAGTGCTTGAAGTTTTAATAGTTACTCCAGTCACGTGACCCAGCATGAGGAATATCTTAACTCCGAAACACTACAAGTTAATTATCCCCAAAGTAAGTCGGAATGATTTAACAAAATGTCGGCTCGCCAAATGCCTCAATGGTAGCGCGCGAAGCTGGGGGCTGCGTAAGTGCGGGCCGATTCCATGATTCACTTAAGCAGACAGCTTGGCATCGGAGACTAGTCTCATGGGTGCCGAGAGAAACTAGAGAAGAAAAGTTTAACTAGATATCTGCGTAGAATAATAGAGCTGTGAACATATATGGTAGACGTATTTATAAAATTAAAGGAAAAAATTGTGATGTTCCATATGCTATTTTTTTCAAGTCATACAAACTGATTAAATTACGGTTTTATGTTGATGTGGTAAGTCTTTTTTTTTTCTTTTTTTTTTTTTTTTTTAGTATACAGTTTGGCATGAATTTTTTCCCTAATAAATCTCTTAACACTTTTGTGACCAAAAGACAATGAAGCCTAGATACCCAGGTAACATTTTGCAGTGCTCTGCTTTTATTATAGCATGGCCAATGCACTTTTTTTTAAAGCATATTTTTAGGTAAAATATTTTTTTTGCTATTATTTTTATATATTTTTTTGCTATTATTTTTATATTTTTTTTGCTATTATTTTTCTATTTTCAAGTTTTCTATTTATTTATTTATTATTATTATTATTATTATTATTATTATTATTATTATTATTATTATTATTATTTTAATACTGTCATTGTATCTGACAATTACATAATCACAAAAAGGTACACTGCCATCTGCAGGCTAAAGGCTTGTTTTGTGAATGTCTCCTGCCTACATGTGATGTGAGCTGAGATAATGATCACATGATTGGAGACCGCTCTAATGCCCCGTACACACGGTCGGACTTTGTTTGGACATTCCGACAACAAAATCCTAGGATTTTTTCCGTCGGATGTTGGCTCAAACTTGTCTTGCATACACACGGTCACACAAAGTTGTCGGAAAATCCGATCGTTCTAAACGCGGTGACGTAAAACACGTACGTCGGGACTATAAACGGGGCAGTGGCCAATAGCTTTCATCTCTTTATTTATTCTGAGCATGCGTGGCACTTTGTCCGTCGGATTTGTGTACACACGATCGGAATTTCCGACAACGGATTTTGTTGTCGGAAAATTTTATCTCCTGCTGTCCAACTTTGTGTGTCGGAAAATCCGATGGAAAATGTCCGATGGAGCCCACACACGGTCGGAATTTCCGACAACACGCTCCGATCGGACATTTTCCATCGGAAAATCCGACCGTGTGTACGGGGCAAAAGGCTAGGTTTCCACAAGTGCGACTTTTCATGCGATTTGGAATTGAAAAGTCACATGACAATTCGTACCCCATGATTTCCAATTAGTACCGTTCATATCTGTGCGACTTTGGTCTCACACTACTATCCCTGCACTAGTTTGGTCCCACTTTAATGCCACTTGAGGTCCATAGACCTCAAGAATACACAGGCATTGCTTCAAGTCGCGGCAAAAAATCGCGGCAAAATGGCAGGCCTTTGGGGACGTAATAGTGGAAACATAGCCTAAAAGGTTCAGAATTTTTAGTAAAGAGTGAAGGTATTCATGTTTGCGTCTCTATAGATTAGTGAGCTTTACACATTACATTATGGCGTTTTTTTTTTTTTTTAGTTTCCAATTAGTCATGCATTTTTTTTTCTCATCTCTTAACCCTTTTGTAACCAGAAGACAATAAAGTCAAATTTAGGTCAAATTTTGTATTGTCAGAGCCCTTCTCTGTTTTTTATTATAATAACTATATATGAATGTAAAAACACACATACATATATATTATTTTAATATTGTCATTGTATTTGACAATTACACAATTAAAAAGGGTACTCTGCCATCTGCAGGCTGAAGGCTTATTTTGTGAATGCCTCCAGCCTACATGTGATCACTAAGTCAGAGCTGACATAATGATCACTTGATCGATGACCACAATTGATTCCTGTTCTTGGTAAAGAGTGAAGCTAGGTCAGTGAGCTTTACACATTACTTAATGCCCTTTTTTAAGTTTCCAGTTTGCCCTTGTCAGGAGCGTCTAGCTCTCCTGTTCCTCATTCCAGCATCCTGGTTTTGGCTTTGGCATGCTTCTTGTCTGTCTGTCCACCTGCAAAGTGATTAATGTGGCCAGTCCCTGGGTGGAGACCAAACCTGATTTAAGCCAGGTAAGCCTGCAGTCTCATGCTTGTGATAGTTTGCTCATATTTGGCCCTTGAGGCATCCCCCCCACCAACTGTCAGCAACAATGAAACCGACAATGAGGCACTATTCCTCCCATTGACGCCACTGATGGGACACTATTCCTTCCACTGACACCAATGATGGGGCACTATTCCTCTCATTGATACCAATGACGGGGCACTATTCCTCCCACTGACACCAATGATAGGGCAATATTCCTCCCACTGACACCAATGATGGATAATGGGTACTACTCCTTCCACTGACACCAATGATGGGGTACTATTTGTCTTGGATATGCAGTAATGTTTGTCTGTCAGCTTACCTCTCCATGTGTTCAGCTTTAGAGGCCAGCCACTCTCACCTGGCTGCTTAAGTAATCTCTCCTCAAAGCATGGCTTCACCCCAGCCCTTATCAGGGAACTCTATATTAGCCTGTGCACTGCAAGCCAGCCTTGCTGATCAATATTGTGTTTTTGGCTTCCATGTGCTACTTGCTCTGTGTGCTACGTCTGATTCCAGTTACCGATCTTGGCTTGTTCTTGACTATCCTTACCTGCTTGTTACCCCGACATTTGGCTATCTCCTGACTATCCTTTGTTGTCACAGTCTGCTGCTTCCTCTCTACCTCCTTGTAGTCTACCGTGAGCTGGGAGGCCCTAGAGGTCGCGACCTGGAGCCTGACAGCAGCTAAATCCATCCCCACCACTAGGGGCCTCTGAACACCCACTGGCTCTTAGATTCTGCACCCTGGGAAATCTCATGCTCTTGCTCCCAGTGTCATCTGTGTTGGTACTACAGAGTAGTAGTACAGCAGTCAGCCGTAGGGCCCACTACCTTGCGGTGCACTCCAGACCCCAACAGGGGGCATCTGTCACCTGGACTCAGGTGACCTGACACTAGTCCTCCCAGTGACACCAATGATGGGGCACTATTCCTCCCACTGACACCAATGATGGAGCACTATTCCTCCCACTGATACCAATGATGGGGCACTATTCCTCCCACTGATACCAATGATGGGGCACTATTCCTCCCACTGATACCAATGATGGGGCGCTATTCCTCCCACTGACACCAATGATGGGGCACTATTCCTCCCACTGACACCAATGATGGGGCACTATTCCTCCCACTGACACCAATGATGGGGAACTATTCCTCCCATTGACACCAATGATGGGGCACTATTACTCCCACTGACACCAATGATGGGGAACTATTCTTTCCACTGACACCAATGATGGGGCACTATTCCTCCCACGGGACATTTTCTATTCCTACTGGTCATAGTCCGGCCCCCCTATAGTTTGAAGGGCAGTAAACCTGAGTTTGGGAACCCCTGATGTAGGGGATTCCAGTGACTTGGCCTTTTACAGTCTTTGTGCAGCAAATCTCAGACCGAGACAGGAAGAAGCAGCACAATGCGCCGATCAAGTGTGCTGCCCGCATATATGCTTAGTGTACAAGGAGCATGCCGATAGGAGGGGAGATTAGCTGATCGGTCAGCTGCGTCTCCTTTCACTGTCCAACCCCCAGGCTGGGGGAAGGGACAAGACCTCTATGTGGTATTTAACTGGAACAGAAAAAAAAATCAGGTTTCCTGCCCTACCAGACAGGGCTGTGCTGTATGGTAGAGCTGTGTACATCTTATGACTGGATGGACAGAAATACCAGTCCTTTGGCAGGTAAAGTGGCTCTCATATACCTGTATGTATTTCATTTGTGTATTTATGCATTTTTTGGTGTGTTCTTCAGAAACGCACTACAGTCCATTTAACATGGACATAAAATCTGTGCGTTTTGCGGCGCTGAGTTTTTTGGAAAGGATCAGGGACTCTTTTTTCCTGCAGTAGATTGCGTTTTGCGCATAATAGACTTTAATAGAGCCACACCAAAAACGCAAGTGTTGCATTTTGATGCGCTTTTTTGTGTTTTTTTCTCTCTCTCTTTAACACACTGTGTATAGCTGGTCGATAAGGAGCGGGCTAGGAAGCCAGCCGCCGCGTCATCAGCTGTCAGCGGGGTTCCCTGCTGACAGATGAATGTAAAAAAAAAAGAATTGCAGACAAAAAATAATAGGGAAAAAAATTACGTGGGGTCCCCACAATCCATACCAGGCCCTTTGGTTCTGGTATGGATTTGGAGGGGAACCCCATGCCAAAAATTTTTAAAAAATGGTGTGGGGGCCCCCCCCAAAATCCATACCAGACCCTTATGCGAGCATGCAGCCCGGCAGGTCAGGAAAGTGAGGGGATGAGCAAGCCGCCTCCCCCTCCAGAACCGTACTAGGTTGCATGCCCTCAACATGGGGGGTGCTTTGGGGCAGGGGAGCTCTGCCCCCCCCCCCTTCCACCCTAAAGAACCTTGTCTCCATGTTCATGGGGACAAGGGCCTCTTCCCCACAACCCTGGGCGGTGGTTGTGGGGGTCTGCAGGCAGGGGGCTTATCAGAATCTGGAAGCAAGGGGGCCCCCAGATCCCTGCTCCCCCCCCAAATGAATGAGTTGAGGTACAATGTACCTCAACTCATTCCCAAAAAAAAGTGTCAAAAAGAAATAAAAACACACACACAGTTTTGACAATTCCTCTATTTAAGCCCACCGGACTCTAAAAAAGAAAAAAAAACTGCTCCGCCCGCGATGAAGGCTAACTGCAGATTGCCTGCTCCTCCATATGACAGTTCTTAAATAGGTAATGGGCGGTGGCCACCCGGTGACGTCACCTGTTGCCCCCCCTATGACGTCATTGACCAACGCATGCTGAAGGGCCCGGTGTGGATTTTTTTTTGTCGGAAATTCTTTTTTTTTTACATTCAGCTGTCAGTGGGGAACCCCGCTGACAGCTAATGACTCAGTTGTTCCCGGCCTGCTCCTTGGCCACCAGCTATACACAGTGTGTTTAAAGAGGGAAAAGAAATGCATGAAAACTGCATGCAAAAACGCATCAAAGATGTGGGTTTAAAAATGCAAAACGCGCCTGAAAACCGCATCAACCGCAACTGCATAGATGTGAACCGTGCTTTGGAGTTCAGCCTTTGTGTCCTCGCTGATAATGCACTGAGGTGACCTTTATTTATCTGTAGTCACCGGTCGGTAATTGTTTGTTTATTCCTCCTCGGCTGCCTGGACAGGTCCCTATAGTCAGCGCGAGGTCACGCCGCCGCCATGTCCTGATTCATCGCGGTGTCGCCGGTGTCTCGAGTAAGCAAAATAACAATTATACCGGAATAAATTGGATTCCTTCAAAGAGATCTATTGCCAAAATGTGCGCACGCCTTTCTCGTTGCGCGGTGCCAAAGCAAAAAAAAAAAAAAGGTGACAGCGCCCACTCCTGCGGATGCGTATTTCAGGCGCTGGGTAAAGTTATGGCTTCTATTAGTTACAGGACCGCGTGACGCTCAGGCCCCCACACTAGAGTTTATTGGCTCTCAATAAGAGAAGGAGAGCTGGATGTGGGATATTCGTCTCGTTTCGCCCTCATCGATGACCTTGCACGGCTCGGTTTGATGAGAAGCAACTCCTTCAGAAACTGCCAACGGAGTGAAGAACAGAGAAATAGATTAGAATAATGTGCTGCCGGGATGGTGAGTAAACCCGACTCCTCGCTGGGCTCATGACTTTGCCGCCTGCGCTTTTCTCTCGTTGTAAGAAAAATAAAATAATAATAACATTCATTAATGTAGCGTATTCGCTTACAGTCAGGTCCATAAATATTGGGACATAGACACAATTGTAATCTTTTTGGCTCTATACACCACCACAATGGATTTGAAATGAAACAAACAAGATGTGCTTTAACTGCAGACTTTCAGCTTTGATTTGAGGGTATGTACATCCAAATCAGGTGAACGGTGTAGGAATTACAACAGTTTGTATATGTGCCTCCCACTTTTTAAGGGACCAAAAGTAATGGGACAGATTAACAATCATCCATCAAACTTTCACTTTTTAATACTTGGTTGCAAATCCTTTGCAGACAATTACAGCCTGAAGTGTGGAACGCATAGACATCACCAGACGCTTCATCCCTGGTGATGCTCTACCAGGCCTCTACTGCAACTGTCTTCGGTTCCTGCTTGTTCTTGGGGCATTTTCCCTTCAGTTTTGTCTTCGGCAAGTGAAATGCATGCTCAATCTGATTCAGGTCAGGTGATTGACTTGGCCACTGCATAACATTCCACTTCTTTACCTTAAAAAACTCTTTGGTTGCTTTCGCAGTATGCTTCGGGTCATTGTCCATCTGCACTGTGAAGCGCCGTCCAATGAGTTCTGAAGCATTTTGCTGAATATGAGCAGATAATATTGTCCGAAACACTTCAGAATTCATCCTGCTGCTTTTGTCAGCAGTCACATCATCAATAAATACAAGAGAACAGGTTCCATTGGCAGCCATACATGCCCACGTCATGACACTACCACCACCATGCTTCACTGATGAGGTGGTATGCTTTGGATCATGAGCAGTTCTTTCCTTCTCCATACTCTTCTCTTCCCATCACTCTGGTACAAGTTGATCTTGGCCTCATCTGTCCATAGGATGTTGTTCCAGAACTGTGAAGGCTTTTTTAGATGTTGTTTGGCAAACTCTAATCTGGCCTTCCTGTTTTTGAGGCTCACCAATGGTTTACATCTTGTGGTGAACCCTCTGTATTCACTCTGGTGAAGTCTTCTCTTGATTGTTGACTTTGACACACATACACATACCTCCTGGAGGGTGTTCTTCATCTGGCCAAATGTTGTAAAGGGTGTTTTCTTCACCAGGGAAAGAATTCTTAGGTCATCCACCACAGTTGTCTTCCGTGGTCTTCTGAGTCTTTTGGTGTTGCTGAGCTCACCGGTGCGTTCTTTCTTTTTATGGATGTTCCAAACAGTTGATTTGGCCACACCTAATGTTTTTGCTATCTCTCTGATGGGTTTGTTTTGTTTTTTCAGCCTAATGATGGCTTGCTTCACTGATAGTGACAGCTCTTTGGATCTCATATTGAGAGTTGACAGCAACAGATTCCAAATGCAAATAGCACACTTGAAATGAACTCTGGACCTTTTATCTGCACCTTGTTAATGGGATAATGAGGGAATAACACACACCTGGCCATGGAACAGCTGAGCAGCCAATTGTCCCATTATTTTTGGTCCCTTAAAAAGTGGGAGGCACATATACAAACTGTTGTAATTCCTACACCGTTCACCTGATTTGGATGTAAATACCCTCAAATTAAAGCTGAAAGTCTGCAGTTAAAGCACATCTTGTTTGATTCATTTCAAATCCATTGTGGTGATGTATAGAGCCAAAAAAGATTAGAATTGTGCCGATGTCCCAATATTTATGGACCTGACTGTATACCCTGTATATCCCATAGTTTAGGGACTGTAGAACCTTCCTACAGACTAAATACCATTCACTGATTTGGGTTATTTTCACCAAAGAAATGTAGCAGAATACATTTTGGGATGAATTTATGAAGAAAGGTTACTTATTTGCAAAATGTTATAACAGAAACAAAGAAAAATTAGTTTTTTCACACTTTTCTGCCTTTTTTTGTTTGTTTAGCAAAAAATAAAAAACCCAGAGGTGATTAAATACCACCAAAAGAAAGTTCTATTTGTGTGAAGATAATAATAAAAACGTCATATGTGTACAGTTTTGCATGACCGCGCAATTGTCATTCAAATTGTGACAGCGCTGAAAGCTGAAAATTGACCTGGGCAGGAAGGGGGGGAAGTGCCTGGTATTGAAGGGGTTAAGGAAGACCCATGTGCAAGAAAATGGATGGTTTTAACCCCTTAAGGGAGTACCCGGAGTGTGCAGCAGGACAGTTTTTAAGCTCTGTTTTGATCTGTGTGTAATGCAGAAAGGTCCATCTCCTAAGGTGGGGGCACAACCTATTCACCCACTGTGTGGTGGGGATTGTTCACATAGTTTGCGAAGATTGAGAGACACAGTGAAGGTGCTTTACTACATTGTGGGATTTTCTGATGGGACTTTGTATATTTTGGTGATACTTTTCATGTCACTTAGTTTTAGACTATAAGATACATACACTATATTGTCAAAAGTATTGGGACGGCTGCCTTTACACGCACATGAACTTTAATGACATCCCAGTCTTAGTCCGTATGGTTCAATATTGAGTTGGCTCCGCCCTTTGCAGCTATAACAGCTTCAACTCTTCTGGGAAGGCCGTCCACAAGGTTTAGGAGGGTGTCTATGGGAATGTTTGACCATTCTTCCAGAAGCGCATTTGTGAGGTCAGGCACTGATGTTGGGCGAGAAGGCCTGGCTCGCAGTCTCCACTCTAATTCATCCCAAAGGTGTTCTATCAGGTTAAGGTCAGGACTCTGTTCAGGCCAGTCATGTTCCTGGAGTGGGGGGTGTCGCTCTCTTTTATAGAGTTAAAACAGTCCAGTGGGTTGGCACACCTCCCAACTTTTTGAGATGGGAATGAGGGACACCTACTAGCAAAAGTATGTAGAAATAGGTCACGCCCCCTGCCACGCCCCCTTAAAGGAGAATTAACCCCCCAAAAAATTTAGTTAAACCCACAAGGGCTTTTTTATTATTATTATGTACCACTACTATCCCTTTATATTGGCTTTGGAAATTTACAAATGCAGCGATTTAGAAATCGGATGAAAGGTTTAGCGCTGGGAAGCACTTTTTGAAAGATCAATAGTGCATTTTATATACAACTATATGGATCAGACCAACATGAGGGACAAATGAGCAGGGATGAGGGACAGAGGAACTTTGCTCCAAATCAGGGACAGTCCCTTGACATCAGGGACAGTTGGGAGCTATGGTGGGTTGGGTGGGGGGGGGGGGGGCAACCAACCATGTGTATGCTGCCATGAATAGGCACGAGAAAAGGACCCTTTCAGTGTTCTCAAACTGAAGACAAATCTGATTAATTGAAAATTATAGATTATAACCTGTTTCCAAGCCAGTTGTGTTGTGTATGAAACAATCAATCTATTTCAAAATGATACTTTTCAATTCTTGATTAGTTTTTCCAGTAAGCTGTTTTTATGGGAGGTAGTTTGATCGATAGAGGTGAAATTATCGTCTGTGTTATAAGAACACAAAAGTAACAATGGGACGGTACAATTTCTTGTTATGAAGCTGAAAAGGCCAACCCAACTGGACATAAATTAAAGTGATTGTGAAAGGGTTTGTAAACCCTCGTTTTTTTTTTGTTTTCTTTTTTAAATAACAGACATGTCATATTTACCTCCACCGTGTAGTTCATTTTGCACAGAGTGGCCCCGATCATCGTCTTCTGGGGTCCCCCAGCGCCTCTCACGGCTCCTCCTCGCATCGGTAAACCCCCTGGGAGAAGCGCTCTCCCGGGGGGTTACCTTGTAGGCACGCTCCCGAGTCCAGCATTTGCGTCTATAGACACAGAGTGCCGGACTCAGCCCCACCCCCCGACGCCCCGTGTCATTGGATTTGATTGACAGCAACAGGAGCCAATGGCTGCGCTGCTTTCAATCTATCCAATCAAGACCTGAGAATCCTGGGCAGAGAGGTGCTGCGCGTCTCTGCCGAGGGAACAAAGGGCTCAGATGAGTAAAACGGGGGGGGGGGGGGGCTGGTCAGTGTCAGAAGTTTTTGTAGGTAGCTACATTCCTTCTCCATGATAGCCACCCTCTTTGCTCACTTCTGAGATAGACTAGGAACTATGATCAAGGTACTAAGGACTATGAACAAGGTAGTAGGGACTATGGGCTAGGTATTATAGACTATCTACTATGGGCAAGGGACTATAGACTGTAGACTAGGGACTATGTATTATGCAATACAGACTAGGTACTATGGACTATGTATTATGGAATATGGACTAGGTACTACGGACTATGTATTATGGACTAAGTACCATGGACTATGAACTGGGTATTATGGACTAGGTACTATGGGCTAGATGCTATATACTTGGGACTATGGACTAGGTACTATGAACTGCATACTATGTGCTATGTACTATAGGTTACGGACTATGCACTAGCTACTATTTACTATGGACTAGGTACTAAAGACTGTGGACTATGAACTAGGTATTATGGACTTGGCACTATGTTCTATGGACTTGGGACTATGAACTAGGTACTATGCACTAGGTACTATGGACTTGGGATGATAGACTTTTGACTAGGTACTATGTACTATGGACTTGGGAATATGAACTAGGTACTATGGACAATGAGCTAAGTAATATGTACTAGGTACTATGGATTTGGGATGATAGACTTTGGACTAAGTAATATGGACTAGGTACTATGTACTATAGACTTCGGACAAGGTACTATGGACTTAGGACTATGAGCTAGGTACTATGGACTATGAACTATGGACCTGGGATGATAGACGTTGGACTAGATACTATGGAGTAGGTACTATGGACTTGGGATGATAGTCTTTGGACTAGGGACTATGGATTAGGTACTTTGTACTATGGACTTGGGACTAGGTACTATGGACTCGGGACTAAGAACTAGGTACTATGGACTAGGTATTATAGATTAGGGATGATAGACTTTGGACTAGGTACTATGGAGTAGGTACTATGGACTTGGGATGATAGACTTTGGACTAGGTACTATGTACTAAGGACTTGGGATGATAGACTTTGGACTAGGTACTATGGACTAGGTACTATGTACTATGGACTTGGGACTAGGTACTATGGACTTGGGACTAGGAACTAGGTACTATGGACTAAGTACTATAGATTAGGGATGATAGACTTTGGACTAGGTACTATGGACTTGGGATGATAGACTTTGGACTAGGTGCTATGTACTAAGGACTTGGGATGATAGACTATGGACTAGGTACTATGTACTATAAACTTGGGACTATGGACTAGGTACTATGTACTATAGACTTGGGACTAGGTACTATGTACTATAGACTTGGGGCTAGGTACTATGTACTATAGACTTGGGACTAGGTACTATGTACTATAGACTTGGGACTAGGTACTATGTACTATAGACTTGGGACTAGGTACTATGTACTATAGACTTGGGACTAGGTACTATGTACTATAGACTTGGGACTATATACTTGGGACTAGGTACTATGGACTTGGGACTATGAACCAAGTATTATGCACTAGGTACTATGGACTTGGGATTATACACTTTGGACTAGGTACTATAAACTTGGGACTATGGACTAGGTACTATAAACTTGGGACTATGGACTAGGTACTATGTACTATAGACTTGGGACTATGGACTAGGTACTATGTACTATAAACTTGGGACTATGGACTAGGTACTATGTACTATAAACTTGGGACTATGGACTAGGTACTATGTACTATAGACTTGGGACTATGGACTAGGTACTATGTACTATAAACTTGGGACTATGGACTAGGTACTATGTACTATAGACTTGGGACTATGGACTAGGTACTATGTACTATAGACTTGGGACTATGGACTAGGTACTATGTACTATAGACTTGGGACTATAGACTAGGTACTATGTACTATAGACTTGGGACTGTGGACTAGATACTATGGAGTAGGGACTATGGGCCACGTATTGGGCATAGAGAAATGGACGTGACTGCAACTAACATGCATTGCTCATTCCAAACAAATGGAAGTAAAGGGCAAAATGAGAGGTTCAGGAGCTCACCAAGGATGTTACAATAAGGCAGAAAAACACAGTAAGAAATAATTTCCTGAATAATAGATTACAGGACAATTATGTAGGTGGGTCTGTATGGATTATTTTTGGAGAAAAATAAACCTGTTTGTCTTTGTTTCTGTCCTTTTACATGGCGGAGTGATGGTATTTGTAGTCTACACAAGAAAGATAAGGACAGTTTGTGCTTTCTTTTCAGCTCACAGGAAGGGACAAGGACACTGGATTCCTGGCAGGACCAACAGGTGTTTGTAGGTATCCCTGTACTTGCTGAAAATGTGCTTAGTCTGAAAAAGAAAAACGAATGCAGCCACCACATCTGGTAAGCAATATATTACATGTTTTTTTTGTTTAGATACACATTAAACGGAGAGTGTAGGTAAACCCTTCTGCTATGCATCCTATCAATATTATCATTCAATGTGACTAAACTGACTGAACTAAATGATAGAAACAACAGCCCTACATCTGTTCAATTTTGATTCTGCAAAGTCAATCAGCCTTGGTGAAGTTTTATTGATCGTTTCTGACAAGTCAGATCAGACCTGCACATCAATTATAATGCAAATTAGTTAAAGGATTATTTTAAATCGATTGTTCAGATTCATAAATTATGGATCATTTTTTTTTCTTCTACCAATATTCTCCTTGATTTGAGAAGAGAGAGGAACAATGTTGTATGTATCGCATATTAACCGCTTCAGCCCCGGAAGGTTTTACCCCCTTCCTGACCAGAGCACTTTTTTGCGATACGGCGCTGCATCGCTTTAACTGATAGTTGCGCGGTCGTGCGACGTTACACCCAAACAAAATTGACGTCCTTTTTTTCCCACAAATAGAGCTTTCTTTTGGTGGTATTTGATCACCTCTGCGGTTTTTATTTTTTTTTTTTGCGCTATAAACAAAAAAAGACCGACAATTTTGAAAAAAACGCACTATTTTTTACTTTTTGGTATAATAAGTATCCCCAAAAAATATATAAAAAAACTATTTTTTTTTTCTCAGTTTAGGCCGATACGTATTCTTCTACATATTTTTGGTAAAAAAAAAAATCGCAATAAGCGTTTATTGATTGGTTTACGCAAAAGTTATAGCGTCTACAAAATAGGGGATAGATTTATGGCATTTTTATTTATTTTTTTTATTTATTTTTTTTTACTAGTAATGGCGGCGATCTGCGATTTTTATCCCGACTGCGACATTATGGCGGACACATCGGACAATTTTGACACATTTTTGGGACCGTTGTCATTTATACAGCGATCAGTGCAATAAAAATGCATTGATTACTGTAAAAATGTCACTAGCAGTGAAGGGGTTAACCACTAGAGGGGGCGATCAAGGGATTAAATGTGTTCCCTTGTGTATGTTCTAACTGAAGGGGGGAGGGGACTGTGTAGGGGAGATGACAGAACGCTGTTCATACTCCATATGAACAGACGATCTGTCACTTCTCCCATCAGAGAACCGGAAATTGTGTGTTTACACACACAGATCCCGGTTCTCCGTGTGCCCCGAGCGATCGCGGGAGCCTGACAGTGATTGCAACCGCCGGGCACTCACATCGGCTCCGTGGGCGAGCAGGGGGCGCGCGCCCCTAGTGGCCACAGGGCGAAGCGACGTTACATAACGCCGTTTCACCCAGCCCTGCTGCGGTACAACTGCGGCGGCTGGTCGGCAAGTGGTTAATGAATTCTTCATCTTACTTTTAGATCAGTCACTGGTCACTATATATATGTATATATATAGCCACCATTAATGAGATTGTTAAATCGCAAAGGGTAACTCCACTTTCATGGGGTAAAAAATTAGCAAATAAAGAAAAAATGATCTAGCATATACAGTTGTGACACAAGTCATATTGTAATTGAATGTTGTTCCAAATTACCTTTTCAATCTGCAGCCGCTGTCATTTTCTGTAAAATGCAATATGGCCGCCTGGAGGCGTTCTGTATACAGATGGCATACAGACCCCCCCCCCAGAAATGTAATTTCCTGCTTGTGTGATTGGCTCACTGATTTTCCCAGAAGTCTGCACCAAGATACAAGTCCGGTTTTGGGCATCCACTGCAACAAAAATGTACTTTTTGGTGAGATACTCCCAATAGGGAATCACATCTAAAGGGATGCAGGCCCTGCCACTTTCCTCATTAGAGCCCTGCAGGTGCAGCAGCTGATTGATAATTAAGAAACCACTCCCATTAGACTCACTTTCCCACATGGATACAGACAAACACACAGGGATTTCTTCCGAAAAACAAAAGGTAGAAATCTTCAACAAAGTTTGTTAGAATCCTTGTAATGCACAGAGACAAAAGTGGACTTACTCTTTAAGGCTGGGTTCACACTATAGACATGGCATGTGATTTGCACCGCATTGCTGTGCAGATCACATGTGATGTCTGTGCAATGCGAACTCGGCCATACAGATTGACCCTGGCAGGGAAGGGGTTAAAAACTAAGGGGGCGATCAAAGGTTAAATGTGTTTCCTGTGTGGGGGATGGGCTCACTGGGACAGCACAGAGATCGCTGTTCCTGATTACTAGAAACAGCAGATCTCCATGTTGTCCGCTGTCAGAAAGGGGATCCGCCTTGTATACATAGGCAGTACCCCGTTCTGCCTCCCTGTGGAGCGATTGTAGGTTGCCGGCGGACATCAAGTCCACGGGACCCGCGCACGCGCTCCCCCCTGGCGTGCCCACAGTATCTCATGCATCAAACGACGTCCAGTTACGTAGTTTTCGAGCAGCCGGGCCGCCCTGCAGCGGTATATGTGCGGTGGGCGGCCCGGAAGTGGTTAATGCAGCGCTGTAATTAATGCAAGCAGAGTAAGTACCCGAATTTAAACAGCAGTCCCTGTCCCTTAGGGCGGCACAGTGGTGCAGTGGTTAGCACTCTCGCCTAGCAGTAAAAAATTGTCGCTGGTTCGAATCCCAACCACGACACTACCTGCCTGGAGTTTGCATGTTCTCCCTGTGCCTGTGTGGGTTTCCTCCGGGTACTCCGGTTTCCTCCCACACTCCAAAGACATGCTGGTAGGTTAATTGGCTTCTGTCCGAAATTGGCCCTAGTATATGAATGGGGACCTTGGATTGAGGGTAGGGATTGATGTGAGTGTGCGATGTTCAGGGTTAGGGACAAGGGTCAGGGTTGTAGACCCACACTCACTCAGGTTGAACTGGATGGACTGGTGTCTTTATTCAACCTTACTAACTATGTAACTATGTAACTATGTAACTATGTACAGCAGGGCTGGAGTGTGAGAGGAAGAAGCAGCACAAGCTGCCAATCAGCATGCTTAAAGGAGGAGAGAGCGGAGTGACAGAGAGATGAGCTCATTGCTGTGCAGCTTCTTCTTTCACTGTCCAGTTACAGGCTGGAGGGGGGGGGTCCAAGACAACCTGGGCTCACAGGAAGTGGGTTAAATGACATCGTTCTGGGGAGACAGTGGCATAGTGGTTAGCACTTGAATTTCAGCCATGACACTACCTGCCTGGAGTTTGCATGTTCTCCTTGTGCTTATGTGGGTTTCATTCCACACTCCAGGGACATGCTGTAGGTATATTGGCCCTAGTATGTATATGTATGAGTTTGAGTTAGAGACCTTAGATTGTAAGCTCCTGGGGGGAGGGGACTGATGTGAATGTATAATATATATATTTACATTAAAAGTGCTGCCTATGTAGTTGGTGCCAAATAAGTATTAATAATAAATAATAAATATCGAGCAGCAAAAATAAATAAGTAATGTGAGGCCAATTTCTGGAATATTGCCACAAACGCTGTGATTGTTATTTTATCTTTTAATGGGATATTCAAATGTATCCTGTTATATTGTGGCTGCAATTCTGCTTTAAGACATGCGTTTGATGTAAACAATCGCACTGAACAGTCATTTACATTAAAAATCAATTGCGGCGAGTCCCATCTACTACACAAGCATGCCGAAATACACAAATAATACACAATTGTATAACCAATTATACTATCTTATAAGGAATTAATTATAATAAATCATACAGAAAAAAAAAACAATATACTAATACACAATTGTATAAAAAATTTGTATTGATTTTAAATTAAGTAATTCTATTAAATAACACACAATAACAACGCACTAATACACAATGAGTATCCATACACAACAATATACAATTTAATAATACATTATATTAACCTATAATGAGTTCATTATACTAAATAACACACAATACCAACACACTAATACACAAGAAGTATCCATAAACAAAAATGCAACATTGTATAATAAATTATATTAATATGTGAAGTGCTGCGTAAATTGATGGCACTATATAAATACCACTAATAAATAATTCACTTTTAATGAATTTATTATAATAAATAATACACAATAACAACACACTAATACACAATTAGGGTCCATATACAAAAATACACAGTTTTATAATAAATAAATTATATTAACTTATAATGAATTAATATAAATACTATATATTAACCACACAGTAATGCACAATGACTTTCCATACACAATAATACACACTTGTGTAATGAATTATATTAATGTATATTGATCTATATCATCTAGATCACACTAATACACAATAAGTATCCATACACAACAATACACAATTTTACATTACAGTTAATACATTATATTAACTTTTAATGAGTTAATTATATTAAAAAATACACAATACCAACACGCTAATGTGCAACAAGTGCCCATACATAATAATACACACTTGTGTAATTCTATTAATGTATACAGATCTAATTATATTTAATACTACACAATAACAACATGCTAATATACAAGTATCCATATACAGTATATAATATATCATATATCATATTAATTTATAATGAATCAATTATATTAAATAATACACAATAACCACACACTAATAATAATAATGCAGTACGTTTAAATACATGATAATACACACTTGTGTAATTATATTCTATTACATTAATTTCTGTTAAAAGATTTTAACTTTTAATGAGTTAATTATAGTAAAAAATACACAATACCAACACACTAATGTGCAACAAGTGCCCATACATAATAATACACACTTGTGTAATTCTATTAATGTATAAAGATCTAATTATATTTAATAATACATAATAACAACATGCTAAGATACAAGTATCCCTATATATAATAAATCATATTAATTTGTAATGAATCAATGATATAAAATAATATGCCTTAACAACACACTAATACACTATAAGTATCCATACACAATTATACAACAAATTATATTCATTTATAATGAAGTAGTTATATTAAAATAGGCACAATAACAACACACTAATGCACAAGAAGTATCAATAGACTATCATATATAGTATAGAATATATATATATAGACATATATATATATATAGATATATATATATATAGAGAGAGAGAGAGAGAGAGAGAGAGAGAGAGAGAGAGAGAGAGAGATAGATATTTATCTATCTTTATAGATATCTATATCTATAGATATATATATCTATATATATCTTTATATATATATTTATATATATATATATATACCGTATATATTATATCTATCTATCTATCTATATCTATATCTATATCTATATATATATATATATATAGATATAGATATATATATCTATAGATATATAGATAGATAGATATAATATATACGGTATATATATATATATATATATATAGATATATAGATATATACTCAATAAATTATTTTAGTTTATACTGATTAAAATATGTAAAATAACATATAATAACAACACACTAATACAGAATAATTCTCCATACACAACCGTATAATAACATTTGATTTTGAATGTATTAATTATAAAAATACACAACAACACACCAATATACAATATGTATAAATACATAATAACAAAAAAATTGTATAATAAATCATTCATTCATAATCAATCAATTTTGTTTAGAAATGCACAATAACAACACACCAACACACACCAAGTATCAATACAGAATAATAAAAAAATTGTATAATAAATTATATTGATTTCTAATTAATCAATTATATTCAATAATAACACAGTAAGAGCATGTTAATAAACAATAGGAATCTATAGCTTGAGAAGTAGGTTGGGTGACACTAGTATCCGACACCTCACCCCCTTTTGAATTTGAGATTGGCAGCAATAGGATGATTGGGGATTATAGCGGGGCCCACGACTAAGGAATATACATAGTTTATATATAAAATAGAAAATGTATTACATAAAACAACAACAAAATGATGGGTTCAATAAAAACTATTGGCAAAGCATAATACAGACCGTATTAATAATCACTGATATCCATATATGAGAAGTGATCAATACCTGATGTTGTATCCCAGCATGTTTCGCCAACATTGGCTTCTTCAGGGGAATTTCTACACCAGTTTTCATATTGCTCAAAGAGACATCAGAGGAAATCACCAGGTAAGTCCACAGGAATATGGAGGGGGGGGGCTCTATACAGGGACCAGGGGAGGCTCAGCCATAAACAAGGATTAATGCAGGGACGACAGCATATCACTGTAATATTATCACATACTGGCCACTCTTCATTAACGGCACAGAATCGCAATGGTCGCCGCTGCTCCCCAGCTCAAACAATTGTACAATAAATCATTCATTCCTAATCAATTCATTTGGTTTAGAAAACCACAATAACAACACACAAAAACACACCAAGTATCAATACAGAATAATAAGCAATTGTATAATAAATTATATTGATTTATAATTAATCAATTACATTCAATAATAACACAGTAAGAGCATGTTAATAAGTAATCGGAATCTATACCCAATAATACATAATTGTAAAATAAATTAGCTTAATTTATAATAAATAAATTATAAGAAATAATACTCAACCCACTAATACACAAGAAGTAACAATCCACCAGTTCTTGGCATTTATCCTCCGTCACTTACGCCGGGTCCCCGGCTCTGCCTATGAATGTTTACAAGCGTTTTATAGGTAGTTGCAGTTTATGTTTGTAAAGCATGCTCCGCGCTCCGCTATTTACTGGATCCTGACAGACGAGAGCCATTGTCAGCTTTACTAAATCTTCACAGGAAGCCGAGGATTGGCAAAATCCCAAACCCGTCTCCTCCGCCAAACACCACAGCTGGAGCAAGGAAGGAGAATTATGAAGTGGATCAATACTCTGATATTATGTAGATTACTTCATTCATGTCCTTGGCAATGTGGCTCTTGTATTTCCTGACGGAGGGCCTGTGTCTGGGTATCAGTAAGTGTAGCTGGTTATATCACTAATTCATCCTTTTGCAGCAGCCTTCGCTGCACACGCAGGCTCCTTCTATAATGATACTATTTAAACAAGGCTCTTGGCAGTCGGCTAAAAGGGCACCAGTGCCCAATGAGTCTTAGCCTGATTAGATAAAATACAGAAGGATATTCACAGCATAGCAGTAGATCACTGCAGACTACATGGATGTAACAATTAGTCATGTGCCATCTGCTGGTTATTACGCAGTACTGCAGCTCAGGTCTCTGCTGTGCACACCTGTTCTTATTAGAGAACCTTAAATTGATTCCACAGTTTCAAACCCGCCTTTTTTGTTTTAGGCTATGATCACTCTGTTTGGACACGGAGTCTCATGGTGACATCACTGGATGGCCACGCCCCCATGGCTATATAAGGAGTGGCAGACATTGGAGATGACACAACGGCGGGAGCCAGCGTCGGAGGAAGACCGGGTCGGCAGCGAACAAGACAACAGCGGCGGAGAAGATCGAGGAAGAACACATTACTGGAGGGAGAAGACAGCAGCAGAGGGCGAAGACCAGAGGAAGAACACATTACCGGAGGGAGAAGACAACAATGGCGCAGAAGACCAGAGGAAGAACACATTACTGGAGGGAGAAGACAGCAGCAGAGGGGGAAGACCAGAGGAAGAACACATTACCGGAGGGAGAAGACAACAATGGCGGAGAAGACCAGAGGAAGAACACATTACCGGAGGGAGAAGACAACAATGGCGGAGAAGACCAGAGGAAGAACACATTACCGGAGGGAGAAGACAACAATGGTGGAGAAGACCAGAGGAAGAACACATTACCGGAGGGAGAAGACAGCAGCAGAGGGGGAAGACCAGAGGAAGAACACATTACCGGAGGGAGAAGACAACAATGGCAGAGAAGACCAGAGGAAGAACACATTACCGGAGGGAGAAGACAACAATGGCGGAGAAGACCAGAGGAAGAACACATTACCGGAGGGAGAAGACAACAATGGCGCAGAAGACCAGAGGAAGAACACATTACCGGAGGGAGAAGACAACAATGGCGGAGAAGAGCAGAGGAAGAACACATTACCGGAGGGAGAAGACAACAATGGTGGAGAAGACCAGAGGAAGAACACATTACTGGAGAGAGAAGACAGCAGCAGAGGGGGAAGACCAGAGGAAGAACACATTACCGGAGGGAGAAGACAACAATGGCGGAGAAGACCAGAGGAAGAACACATTACCGGAGGGAGAAGACAGCAGCGGAAAGGGAAGACCAGAGGAAGAACACACATTGGAGCTACGATGGGGGACATTCTTCATTTTTATTAAACGACTTGTTAAAAAGCACCTCTTGTTTTTATTTACACTACTTTTTTTAGGTGTAAATGGGTAGGGGTAAATTGTACCCCATACTCATTCACATAGGGGAGGACTGGGATCTGGGGGCTTCCAGATTCCGATAAGCTCCCTGCCTGCAGACCCCCACAACCACCACCCACGGTTGTCGGGAAGAGGACATTGTCCCCATCAACATGTTGAGGGCATGTGGCCGGGTATGGTGCAGGAGCGGGGGGGGGTGCTCACTCATCCTCCCCTTTTCCTGACCTCCTGACCTGCCAGACTGCATGCTCGGATAAGGGTCTAGTATGGATTTTGGGGGGGGGCATGCCATTTTTTTTTAATTTTGGCGTTGGGGTGTCCCCTCCAAATACATACCAGACCCTAAGGGTATGGACCTGGGGGAGGAACCCATGCCGTTTTTTATCAGCAATTTTTTTTTTAACGCCAATTCTTTTTTTTTTAAATTCAGCTGTCAGCGGGAACAGCTGATAACTCATCGGTTGTTAAAGAAGAGGCAGTTGGCTTCCCGGCCTGCTTCTTAGCAACCGGCTATATACAGTGAATGTGAAAAAAAAAGATAAAATCGTAGTAAAAAAAAAAGGGCAGAAAGCACAGCAAAAAGCACTGCAAAAACGCTCAATGATTTATTCCCCTACAGATTTTGTAAATTTGCCCACTTACAAAGAAATGAAGGGTGTATCATTTTTATCATATGTATCATGTGTATTTAATATGATAGAGACAGAATATCAACTAAATCCAGAAAAAAACACATAATACAAATGTTATAAAATGAGTTGCAGTTCAGTGAGTAAAGAAAGCATTTGATCCCAAAGCAAAACATGACTTAGTACTTGGTGGAGAAACCCTTGTTGGCAAGCACAGAGGTCAGACGTTTCTAGTAGTTGGTGACCAGGTTTGCACACATCTCAGGAGGGATTTTGGTCCACTCTTCTTCACAGATCTTCTCTAAATCCTTAAGGTTTCTTGGCTGTCGCTTGGCAACTCGAAGTTTCAGCTCCCTCCATAAGTTTTCTATAGGATTAAGGTCTGGATTAAGGTCTGGAGACTGGCTAGGCCACTCCATGACCTTAATGTGCTTTTTCTTGAGCCACTCCTTTGTTGCCTTGGCGGTATGTTTTGAGTCATTGTCATGCTGGAAGACCCATCCATGCAGACCTGGTCACTAACTACAAGAAACATCTGACCTTTGTGCTTGTTAACAAGGGTTTCTCCAATAAGTACTAAGTCATGTTTTGCTTGGGGGATCAAATACTTATTTTACTCACTGAACTGCAACTCAATTTATAACATTTGTATTGTGTTTTTTTCTGGATATTTGGTTGATATTCTGTTTCTATCATTTAAAATACACCTATGATAAAAATTATAGACCCTTCATTTCTTTGTAAGTGGGCAAACTTACACAATTTGCAAGGGATCAAATAATTATTTTCCCCCACTGTAAGTGGGGTATAAGCCAAGAAACTTGCCACCAAAGTAAAAAAATGACCTAGTGTTTGCAAGGATGAGTGATGATTCTCCAGCCAAACAGATCATGGTCTCAAGGGAAAAGAAAAGCCCTCAACTGACCCCCTCAATTTATTTATCCCCAGAGGGAAATCTGGCCCCTCCATGCACCATGTTGGCCCACAGAAAATGGGGACTGAGTCCCACCATCCACGCCCTAGGATATGTGGGCAAGATGGTGCCTGGGCTCCAGATCATGCCAAAGTGTGATGTCAATGTGTGCGTATGCACATAAAGTGTCGGCGTGATGGCGGCAAGCACGCCAAAGTGTGTGCCAACATCACACGTCGGCAACACATGGTGCTGATGCAGGTGGATATCCAATGCTCCACATTCATGGTTAAGTGGAGATGGCGGGGGGTGGATACAACCCCCTCCCTGCCCATAGAACATGGGAGAGGTCAGGAGAGAGTCCACCAAGCATCCCAACTCCTGGAATTGAGACCTTGAGCAGGGATCGCAGGGGAGCCTCATTAATATAAACATGAAGGAATTAATGATAAAACATGCATGTGCCAAAATTAACCATAATGCATCAAAGCGACCATGTCAATGAGACAAGACGTCCCTTCTTCCTCAGAGCCAATCTTGGATGTTGCACTGACAGTCTCTTCCTCATAGCCAATCTTGGATGTTGCATTGAAAGTCTCTTCCTTAGAACCAATCCTGGATGTTGCATTGACAGTCTCTTCCTTAGAACCAATCTTGGATGTTGCATTGACAGTCTCTTCCTTAGAGCCAATCTTGGATGTCGCCTTGAAAGTCTCTTCCTCAGAGCCAATCTTGGATGTTGCCTTGAAAGTCTCTTCCTCAGAGCCAATCTTGGATGTTGCCTTGAAAGTCTCTTCCTCAGAGCCAATCTTGGATGTTGCCTTGAAAGTCTCTTCCTCAGAGCCAATCTTGGATGTTGCATTGAAAGTCTCCTCCTCAGAGCCAATCTTGGATGTTGCATTGACAGTCTCTTCCTTAGAGCCAATCTTGGAAGTTGCATTGAAAGTCTCCTCCTCAGAGCCAATCTTGGATGTTGCATCGACAGTCTCTTCCTTAGAGTCAATCTTGGATATTGCATTGAAAATCTCTTCCTCAGAGCCAATCTTGGATGTTGCATTGACAGTCTCTTCCTTAGAGCCAATCTTGGATGTTGCAACGACCATGTGGCAACATCCAAGATTGGCTCTGAGGAAGAGGGGATCTCCCCTCGAGACACGTCAGCCATTTGGAGGGTCCTCTTGCATTTTGGGACTTGTCTCGAAGACCTGGTCTCTTAGAGTATACTGTGGACTGTGATATGCTTTTATCATTAGTAGTTTGTGAGTATACATCTTTTTTTACTAAATTATTAAAGATATCACTTAAGTAATGCACAAGGCTGGTGCGCCCTCTTTTCCTTGTTTTACAACGCTTCTGGGTTTCCCTTAACCCTCGGGGGGCAACAAAGCCTGTGCTGGTACTGGAATTTATAAGGACCTGCAATCCATCTAGCTGCCACTACTCTTGTGCGCAGGGGATTGTTGTTCTTTCTGACCTGCTTGCATACCTGTCCTGCTGATTGGTGGGAGCCTCTCTACTTCAATAGGTACTGGTCTCCGAGCTTGACTGATGACCGTGGCATCAGGGTACTAGCCGGTAAATACATCATACCATAGGAACACGTGTGGAAAGGCACTGTGCAGTGTAGGATCTCACAACGGTGGCGGGGGGGGTAAGAAAAATGCGTACACCCCGGGCCCCAGTAGGCGAGGCGGACATCAAGAGTCTTAAGCCTAAGGCAAAACCGTCAACTTCCCTTCAACCAAACATAAACAACCACTGAGAACCGGCACTGCGTTTGTAAGTGAGCCTGAATTTTTAAATATTTTATAATAAATCTATTGGTTTTTATCTTAATTTTGTATACATTTCTTTTTACTGTTAAAGTGCTCAGCACCTATTAAGTCCCATACTTTGCACTACAGTTTGTATTTATGTAACAATATATAAAATATCAATACCTGGAATTCTTTAAAATAAAACCAGTTGAGTACTGTCCATGATACTTCCAAATTTTCAGGACAAACTTTGAGGGTGTATCGTCTTGGTCTTCTTCTCATCTATCTTCTAAGGTCCAAGCAGTACTTGAAGAAGGGTGTACATCCCGAAAGCTTGTCCTGAAAACGTGGACGTTAGTGCAAATGACATTTGCTTGCTTCACTGCATAGATTGTGTCACTAACTTGATGTCACACGCAGGTCAGGAGTCAGCTCCAGCGGCCTCCACATGTTCCTTTAAGCCGATAGCCGTAACCAGGAAGGTTGAAGCGCACGGCTGAGGCTTTCATCATATGCAAAAAATGATTAAATCCTCTTGTGGATCCTTATCAAACATTTTCTGTTGATAGGAACTATGAATCAATAATGAGATAACTTAGATTGAAGCAATCAATTTGCAGATGACACATTAAATGATTAACTATAGTGTGTCTGCGTCTACCCTGACCTGGTTTAATCAAGTCAAGTCTAAATCAATTTGGCGTGGGTGTGTCCGGCGCGCTTCCCAGCATCCAAGAAATGCGCTTTGTTATACAGCGAGGGTTCTCAGTCGGCCGCTGTTCAGCGACATCAATATGGATTTGCGATTTGCAACCTTGCCAGTGTCAATGTGACTAGAGAAAGGAAAGCTCAAAGTGCAAGTCTGGGCAAAATAATAATAAAAATACATATGCAACATATCTTATTTGTGGCTGTCTCTTTAAAAAAAGCTGCAAGTACAGAAAAATAGCTTGTGATCCTGCCAGATATCCGCCGAGCGCCTAACTTCTTCTTAGTAAACTGGCAACGCAATCCCAAGCAATGCTGTCAGCCTTGCCCAAAGTCAGCCTTATTAAACTGCAGTACAGCTCCCCCTTATGCTAAGGGGGTGGGGGGAGGTGTTCTGTGGTCCAGCACATACCACAATACCACTGCCCCGCTCCCTATGTGCACCACTGCCCCGCTCTCTATCTGCACCACTAATGCGTTCTCTATCTCCACCACTACCCTGCTCCCTATCTGCACCACTACCCTGCTCCCTATCTGCACCATTACCCAGCTACCCATCTGCACCACTGCCTCGCTCTCTATCTGCACCACAACCCCCCTTCCCATCTGCACCACTGCCCCGCTCTCTATCTGCACCACTAATGCGTTCTCTATCTGCACCACTGCCCTGCTCCCTATCTGCACCACTACCCCGCTCCCCATCTGCACCATTGCCCCGCTCCCTATCGGCACCATTACCCTGCTCCCCATCTGCACCATTACCCCGCTCTCTATTTGCACCATTACCCAGCTCCCCATCTGCACCACTTCCTCGCTCTCTATCTGCACCACAACCCCCCTTCCCATCTGCACCACTGCCTCGCTCTCTATCTGCACCACAACCCCCCTTCCCACCTGCACCACTGTCCCGCTCTCTATCTGCACCACAACCCCCTTCCCTTCTGCACCACTGCCCCGCTCTCTATCTGCATCAAAACCTCCCTTCCCATCCTCACCACTGCTCTGCTCTCTATCTGCACCACTACCCCACTTCCCATCTGCACCACTGCTCTGCTCCCTATCTGCACCACTACCTTGCTCCCCATCTTCACCGCTGCTCTGCTCCCCATCTGCACCACTGCTCTGTTGTCTATCTGCACCACTGGTTCGCTCTCTACCTGCACCACTGCCCCACTCCCCATCTGCATCACTGCCCTGATCTCTATCGGCCCCCCCTGCCCCGGTCTCTATCTACACAACTCCCCTGCCCTCCATCTGCACCACTGCGCCGCTCCCTATCTGCACTACTGCCCTTCCTCCTCACTTTAGCACTTCCCTGCCTAGTCTCTCCACCACTACTTAACCTTCTGTCTTCAAGACTGTCCTGCCTCCTGTCTGTACCACTTCCGCACTCCCCATCTGCATCACTACCCAGCTCCCAATCTGAACCACTGCCCTGCTTCCTGTCTGCTTCACTTCCTACTTTCTCTCTGCACCCTACACCTACTCGCATGCCCCCTGTTATCAGATGCCGCACTCTGGGACACCCCTTCTTTGAGTAGTGGTCCTCTTGTCTCTGCCTCATGGGGCAAAGTGGGGTCTGTTGGTGTAAGGCCTGAGGCGGGTGTGCAGAGGACTGCCAGCAGGTACCGGTAAATCTAGGATGGGTTACCCACAGGCATCCCCACACGCAGGGGAGAGTAGGATAGTTTCCCTAGTGGCCCCTATCACCATGCGGTGCTCCTAAGACAAGATGACTACCTCTGACCTGGAATGGGCTAAAGAGTGAACGTGTTCCCCTACGACACAACATTTGTGCATACATACTAGGGCCAAATTATATGAGAGCCAAATAACCTACCAGCATGTCTTTGGAGTGTGTGGGGAAACCAATTCTGGCTTTGTTCGGGTCTCCAGCCAGTTGGTGGACATGCCGGCTGGTCACTGTGGCCTACCGGTGGGACAGGAAAGCCCAGCCAAGCCGTGGAAGGTGGTGGGAGGGGGAACGTCCCCTTCCGCTGCTTGTCATAACAGCCGAGTGGCTGATTAGCCACATCAGTTATTAAAAGTAGACGTGTGCACTGCCAAAAAATGTGTTTGTATTTGGTTTCGTTTAATTTGTTTATTTTATTTTTTTCGTTTTTTGGGTCATTCGTTATGATTCGTAAATTCGTACATTCGCACATTCTTACATTCATACGTTCGTAAATTCCTAATTTCGTACATTCGGAAATTCGTACATTCGTAAATTAGAAAATTCGGAAATTTGTAAATTCGAAATTTGAAAATCCAAAAACCTGAAAATTCTAAAATCTGAAACAGTAACTATTAAATTATAGGTATTGTAATTTCCTTTCAAATTTTGCTGTTAGTGAACGTAACAAATACGAATTTATCCAAAGTTACGAATTATCCGAAATAACGAATGCTGCATCTAAACAAATGGAAAAGAACTAATTAATAATAAATGATAATAATAAAAAGTTTTTGTTATTATTATTATTGTTATTTATTATTATTAATTCATTACATTCCATTCGTTTGGATACGCCATTCGTTATTTTGGATAATTCATAACTTCGGATAAATTCGTATTCGTTACGTTCACTAACAGCCAAATTTGAAAGGAAATGACAATACCTATAATTTAATAGTTAGTAATAGTTAAGTTATTATTAGTATTTATTATTTCAGATTTCCGAATTTACAAATTTACGAATTCACTAATTTACGAATTTACAAATTTATGAATGTACAAATTTACAAATGTGCAAATGTACGATTTTACGAATGTACGAATTTACAAATGTTTGAATCTACGAATATTCGGAAAAATTTGTTAAACGGGTTTTCGTTAATTCGGATATTTCCGAATGAACGAATTTGTCGAAATTCGTTAAAGAAACAAATTCGGAACGATACAAAATCCACATGTCTAATTACAAGAAAGCCGACCGTCGGCTCTAAAAAACGGTACCGGGGAGATGCCTGCAGCTGCATATCATCCAGGTACAACCCCTAGAGGCAGAAGGCTGCATATCTGCATTACGTTGGCGTCAAGGGGTTATATGACATGGAAACATCTATACGTTCCCTTTAAGCGGAGAGGCTGGTAGAGGGGATCTAGGACACGGCTCTGGTGTGATTACCATTGGCTACGTCCGCCAGCTGTTCTCCAAATGTCAAAGCACCTTGTCTCGTTCTCCGCCGCATCTCATTGCAATGTTCTCATTCTGTATTTAAATACAAGACAATTTTACCTTTAAGCCAAAACATTTCCCACATCTCCGGCTTGTACCGAAGACCACGAACTGGACACCTAATTGCGGTTTTTATATTGCTTCTTTTCTGCCATTCAGGACAATAAATGTCAAAGAATCTTTTTTTCGACTTTCATATGTGATCATCCATTTATAATAAGGCTGACAGGAGACACTGCAATATATTGCTTAAAGACTGTCCATTTACAGGAGATGAATTTCAATTTATTGGATCTGCACACTATTACCGGCCTTTTCTCCGTTCCCCGAACCCCGGCATTAGGCGCTGAAAGACATGTGCTCCTTCTAGAGTGTTTTATTTACTTTGTGATTAGATTACAGTCTAGGCATTGACTTGGGGGCTGCTTTTTCATTAGCTGCAAGAAAGGCTTTACGATCGCGGCTGTCCGTCCTCCCTATCGCCGCTGAATCCCGAGGACCATTTTTCTAGGAAATGGAGTGATAGCCGAGGACTTTTTCTAATCAAGGGTAAAACTATCTAGGGAGACGGTCAGAAGTGTTTGTGGTCCACTTGGAGGAAGCCTATGTGAGCAGCAAAGGCTGAGGGAAGGGAAATAGGCCTAGGAGGGTTATTTATGGACTTACTAAAATTTGTACAAACTTACCAAAATTTGTACAAATCTTCTACTATTGAGAACCAGTAAGACCTTATTTTTGATGGCTGAATGCCTAAAGCCTCATACGCACGATCGGATTTTCTGCAGATAAAACCTCTGACTTTTGTCCGAAGGCGTGTGCCTGGATTTTGCCTTGCATACAAACGGCAAGAAATTGTTGGCCAACAAACACGAACATAGTGACGTACTATGTGGTTTTTCAGCTCTTTAGCGCCACCCTTTGGTCTACTTCAGCTAATTTCGTGTTAGTAGAAGTTTGGTGAGTGTTGATTCCCGTTTTTCATTTCCGCGCTTTTCATGTAGCACTTTTCAGATTGCGCTTTTCATTTCGTGCTTTTCAGTTTGTTTCTGAATGGCCGTTCGTCAACCAGCCATGTCGTGGAATCGGAGGAGATAACGTGTTATTTATTATTGGCCTTGGAGTTATTGCTTTGACCCAAGTCCAGTCCAGGAACAGGAGGAGGAGGATTTCTTGAACCAAAAATTAGTTGCTTTATTAATCATGACCAATTATGTCGTATGCCTTTGCTGCGGGAGCTCCAGGAGAATAATCCGGATGATTTTTGGAATTATCTCCGGATGACGGACCCCTGCTTTCACCAGCTCTTGGCATTGGTGACCTCCCTATATTAAGAAGCAGGACACATGTATGAGGCTTTTATTTTATTTTTTGGTTGAATAATAATGATTTGATTTGTTATATTTTCTATATTTTTGGATGCATAGAATGCACTTTTTGGTTAAGTTCTATTGGCAGATAGCATGTCTAATTTTATTTGTTTTTTTTTTAATGCACAATAAAAAAATTGTGGAGAATAATACTTGGCTATGTGTTTTACTTCAAATGACATTTTGGGAGTCGGCAGTTACATTTAAAAAAATACAATGTAAAATTGACAAGGGACACCAACATAGTTGTATCTTTGATCTTAAAAACTACAGGATAATAGTGTTGTGGTAACTTGTCCAAAAAAGAAAAAGAAAAGCATAATAATATTATTCTTGATATCACTAGAAAAAAAAAAAGTGTTTGCAATAACTCCATCAGTATCACCAGCAAAGCAGCTTCATTATTATCCCATTAAAGAAGAAGAGAATTGTGCGCTGCATTTCCAGATTTCATAATTTGCCACGTCATGAATTTTAATTCTCCATTACGAGTGCGAGTTTACAAGACCGACCGCTTCCGGCTCATCCTTGCTTCCGAGCATGCGTGTTTGTACTTTGGACTTTTGTCTGACGGACTTGTGTACACACGCTCAGAAAATTCGACAACAGGCCGTTGTCCGCGGAAAATTTTAAAACCTGCCACCCAACATTTGTCCACAGAAAATCCGACAACAATTGTCCGATGGAGCGTACACATGGTCGGATTTTCCTCCAACAGCCTGTCATCGAACATTTCCCGTCAGAAAATGCGATCGTGTGTACGAGGCTTAAGGGTGCTTTAAGACAGGCTAAACCTACTGGTTATCACTGCAGCCATCATCTTGATATCTACGTTGTTGGACAGCTGTAGGGGGTGTCCTGTCCATGTTTTGTCAGGCTTGCAAAACAAGAGTGTAGCCCCCTTGTCCTAAACAGGGGCAACTACACTCACCGGCCACTTTATTAGTTACACCTTGCTAGTACTGGGTCGGACCCCCTTTTGCCTTCAGAACCTGTGAACAAGGCCGCCATGGCTGAAACGCGTTAACATCTGCTATACCTACTACTTTTTAAGGGGTATTAATAAATTTGAAAAGATTCAAGAGCATGTATGGCGTTGCGGATCATCTTTTACTGATTATCGTGTTGGCAGCTAAGCGACTGCTTTTCCTGCACCCGACAGCTCGGGAGAACATTCAGTTGATTTGGGGTAGTAGCCAGTGGCGGCCGGTGGAATTTTTTTGGGGGGGAGGGGCTGCAAACAGTATGACTACCACCCCCCCGGTCAGTCGGTATCACTTACGCCATCATCAGCGGCTTCCCCTGCTTTGCGGCGGCGGCCTCCCATTCTCCTGCTCTCCACAAGTCATCACGGTGGCGACTTCTGTTTCCTCCCTCCTCCTCGGCGAGATGGGAGAAGTAGACCTGCACCCAGAAGAGCCGGCTGTAGACTTGCTGACTCTTGTGGTGGAGGAGGTTAGAGCTGATTGCTAAAGGCCTTTTTGGCCAGGCCAAGTGTGAGACTAGTAGTGATCCTGTCTCAGAAAGACTACTTTTAAGGAGCAGTAGGCTGGACACAGACAGCCTAAGGCGAACCAGGACCCCCCTGAGTGTGTACTAATGACCCCGGGAGGAGAGAGACTGAGTAAGGGGAGACTGCTTACTAAAATGTACCATGTGCTGCTCTCACATGTGCCTGCTGCAGATCGTCCACTATATGTGACAAAATACTGTCAAGTGATCCCAGATATGTCTATGTGATGTGACTATAATGCCATATTAAAGTAACATCATTAAAGTGCAGCAATCCTAACTTTTTGTGTGGACATTTCTTCCTATGGATAAAAAAGGTTATTTATTATATTATTATTATACAGGATTTATTTAGCTCCAACGGTTTGCGCAGCGCTTTACAACATGAGGGCAGACGGTACAGTTACAATACAATTTAATACAGGAGGAATCAGAGGGCCCTGCTTGTTGGAGCTTACAATCTAAGAGGGATGGTCAAGTGATACAAAAGGCAATAGCTGTGGGGGATGAGCTGATGGTGAAAATAAAAGTACAGCTGTTAGGTGGGGGCAGAATAGGCTTTTCTAAAGAGAAGGGTTTTCAGAGATCTTCTAAAAGCAAACAGAATAGGAGATAGTGGGACAGATTGGTTAGGAAGCTCCATAGGATGGGAGAGGCTCGGGAAAAGTCCTGGCAGCGAGCATGGGAGGAGGTAACGAGGCAAGCATTGGTGGATGTGAAGAGGAGGTCTTGGGAGGATTTGTTAATGGCTTGGAATGTCTTGAGGAGGCCACTGGCATGGAAATAGGCACAAGATGGCGGAAGGTTAAAACTTCAGACAGGAGGGTGGTTGTTCTGGTAGGAGAAGAAGCAGGGCAGGGACTTGTGCTTTTGGAGCCATTACACTGTCCCCTTACACATGTACAGTACCTTTGAAAAATATTCATATCCTTTGAAATTTTCCACATTTTGTTATGTTACAACCAAAAATGTAAATGTATTTTATTGGGATTTTATGTGATAGACCAACACAAAGTAACACATAATTGTGAAGTGGAAGGAAAATGATAAATGGTTTTCAACATTTTTTTACAAATAATTATCTAAAAAGGGGCATTTGTATTCCGCCCCCTTTACTTTGATACCCCAAACTAAAATCTAGTGGAACCAATTGCCTTCAGAAGTCACTTAATTAGTAAATAGAGTCCACCTGAGTGTAATTTAATTTCGGTATAAATACAGCTGTTCTGTGAAGCCCTTGGAGGTTTGTTAGAGAACCTTAGTGAACAAACAGCATCATGAAGGCCAAGGAACACACCAGACAGGTCAGGGATAAAGTTGTGGAGAAGTATAAAGCAGGGTTAGGTTATAAAAAATATCCCAAGCTTTGAACATCTCACGGAGCTCTGTTCAATCCATCACCTGAAAATGGAAAGAGTATGTCACAACTGCAAACTACCAAGACATGGCCGTCCACCTAAACTGACCGGCCGGGCAAGGAGAGCATTCATCAGAGAAGAGCCAAGAGGTCCATGGTAACTCTGGAGGAGCTGCAGAGATCCACAGCTCAGGTGGGAGAATCTGTCCACAG